>JAQGAZ010002244.1:0-19402 GCA_034692225.1 Polydesmus complanatus
GAGGGGCGGCATTGGTGAGTATTGAGGAGTAACTTCTTCTCCCGGGAGGAGCACTTCCGGTCGCCTCCGAGTTGCCTTCAAAAAGTATGTTTTTTTTTTATTATTATTATTTTATTTTTGTTATGCTCGTATGAAAAATGAGGTTTACATTACGCGGTGAATTCACTCTACCATCTTTTAACATACATAATGATCGAAAATGGATATATTCGGGGGAAATTTTTTTTTTCAACTCGGATTTCATTGCGAGTGTTTTGATACAGAAGAGTAAAAATATGGTATTTACTTAATTTTTTTTTATATTATTGAATTATTCTATCCGCGGAATAACTTCAAATTGTCTTAAAGCGAGTTTCGGTGGATCACGAAACTTTCTCTTTCTTTAATTTTATTTTCATTTTTGGGGGGGGGGGATTTCATTTAATACAACAAAGTGGTTTTTTTATAAGTGTGGTACTCTCTGTTGGTCAACTTTTAAAAATGTTGACAATGATTATTATTATAAATGTGAATTGCACACAATTTAAGCAAATCTTTGAATTTTGATTTTTCAAGATTGTTAAATACTTTTTATACTAGTGCAAATAAAATGTTAATCTAATCGGCGGAGTAAAAAAGATATCAAATACCTATTGAGGTCACTGCTCACAATAGCAGATAGGCCTACGTTAAATTTGATAACATCCCAAATCAAATTGAAAAAAACAAAAACGATGTGGACCATTTCTGTAAAACAAATTACCCCGCGTTCATTGGAAAAGGAACATTGAAATGAAGCGCAATTTACATCGTTTATGGGTTTTAGCGCAAGACAGTGGGAAATGTTGATCGCATGCAGACCTTTAATTTTAAGCATCGCTCCAATGTTGGCAACTCTAATTATTATACCTAATTAAATTAAACACAAATGCCAAAGTGTTATTTTTTAACAAAACTTTCAAACAATCACAGTGCCGGATTAAGACTTTTATGAACCCACGGCAAGAGAAATTCCGCGAGTTTCATACGAAGTTTTCGTTTCGATTGGGATGAAATTGACTAAATCGTAATTTATCCCGATTATTAAAACGATATTTACTGTATTTATTGAAAACAGCGAGTAAATTTGCCAGTATACCGACAGTGTTAATATTAATTCAAAAGGGAATTATCATATTAAATTGCCGTATTAAAATAGCTACGGTTAATGATTTTTATTTAACATAGGCTTACTTGAAAAGCTGGATAAATGTTTCCATAATGTGCAGAGTGTAAAATGTTTGTTTTTTTATAAAATTATTTTTATTTATGTTTTTTTTTTAGAGGAAAAAAAAAAGTTATTTAAGCTTAGGGTTAATGACGATGGCACGAGCTGTGAAAATGGTCGTGACTTATTTCAATGGAAACGGACGAGTGCGCATGTGTGAGCACCGAGTATCGAAGGGTAGGGTAGGGTTGTGTAGGGTAATACTAATGGTGAAAGAGATTTTTTTTTCTTTCTTTCTTCTTCCGTGGGGTGCTACTGCTGCTGCCGCCCTTGCTTTTAAATCTGCGTATACGTAACGTACCACTGACGCAAAGTATTGGAAGGAGACGCGAAGCGAGAGAAAAACGAATACGTCTGTGTGTTAGTGATAAAAACATAGTTCTAACACGGCAAATTCCAATTAAGATCCCAAATGGGTCTTTTTATGTCTGCCATAATTTAGCGTGTGATTTTTATGGAAGTTTGCTGTTAGGTGGCGCGTCATAAAAAAAAACTCGGCTCAGCTACATACTGCATAAGTTGACTATATATCTATAAAATTATATCGCATAAGCGCAAAGACTTAACGCGAGGGATAAGATTATATTTGAGGGTATAAAAAAAAAAAGAAACACATTTTTGTAACTACCCGCCCGTATTATGTATGTAATGGGAACGTTTATATCGTATATGAGGTGCGATAAAAAAAATTGGATTTAATAATGAATTCATAGTTACTCACTTTTGATTAAGCAAAAAGTCGAAAATTTATCGTCTCGAGCAAAAAGTCGGGGTTGGTTTTTGCAGTTTTCTTCGCGTTTATACGCCCGGTTATCGCTGTCTGTCATCACACCTTATTAAGTTTTATGTCCGTTTTTATATAGCATTTAAAAAAAATAATGGCATATCTCCGCGTAAAAATTTTCTACCAGCAGCCATGCAAAAATACTTAGGTACAGGTTTTATGTTAATGAGTGAGAGAGAGAGAAGGAAAGTGTGTGCGAGGGAGAGAGTTTTGTGTCGGCGGATATGGAATTAAATATTGGGACAAATTACGTATAAGGGAGCCATATATTTGTGTTAGTGAAAATCATGAATATATTATAGTTGCCGCTATATATAATTTTTTTGTCGTTAACGAAGCGATATCTGTGTCACTTTTAACGTTAGATTACTTCCAGGTTTATGTGTTTGCGCGCCCGCCACCTTACCCTATCCTTACTCCCCCCCTATACCTTACCCTTAACCGTAAGGAAAAAGTTAACTGAGTCGGGTAATACTCGGCAGCATAAAAAATAGATTCAAACACTTTATGAGTGATATAAATTTGGTTGGTGATAGTCTTTGAATCTCAGTTACACCCCGAGTCATCGTTTTTCACACGTTATTAGGTGATATTTTACTTCTCCCAGAAAAAAAAAAGTAATTAGTGTACCAACAATATACTTTAATAAGAAGAGAATATTGCTTTTTTTTTTTTTTTTTTGGCGCTCACTCGCGCGGTAGATTTTTTGAAAATAAACGTATATCATTTTTAAATATATGGCTTTTATTATTTTTAATATAGATTAGCTTTTATGAGACTGCTTCGTACTTTATGAATTAAAGGGAATTGAGAATTAAGTTTCTAATTTGAATGTATTGCACTTTGAAGGCAGTTTATGAACAGTTTAGATAGGAAAAATTAATAATAACTGGGATAATACTTTTTTTTTTCCCCTCCTCGTGAAATATGATTGAAAGTAGGCCCCACAGTGCACATTTTCTGCCTTACATTTTTTGCGTAATTTTCGCGTCTGCAAATAATTGTATTGGAGTGCAAATAGAGAGTTTTATAAAAATAGCATCATTTAGCTCTCCGTATGCTGTAATCTGATAATTTGGTACATACTTATTTTAATGAGCTTTACATCTAGTTGTTGTTTGTTATTATTCAATGAAATACGTTAAGTGAAGTGTTTCAACATGCAAGATTATTTTTAAGAGCTGAATGCAATAAACATGGATATAATTTCTTTTTTTTTTTTAAATTGAGATTGTAAATTTTTATTTTTTTATTTTGCAAATTAAATATTGCACGTTACGACAAAATTCGATTGAAGCGAAATTAGAATTGAAGAGTTTACAACAAGATCCAAACTCAAATCTTTTTTTCTGCTTTTTAATTTAAATGGTAGATAAATATAATATGCTCTATCAACAATAGTTTATTTTTTAAAGCAAGTTTATTTGAATCGTAATCAAGGTTCTCAAAATTAGAGAATTTTAAATTTAGTGAATTCAATTTATATTGCAGTTCTATTTTGTAAACTATCTGCACAATAATTTGTTATTAGCCTTTCAAAAGAGCATTTTTAACTCTACTGTATTTGGTTCGAAAACAAGATTTGAAATGTTGACCCTGCTTTATAGAAATGACGTTTTTACGTACAAGTTTCACTCATTCGCGTGTTAATAAATGAAAAAAAAAACGAATTTAGCTTATGTTGAAAAAAGATCTTTTAAACTATTTTTTTTTCTATTTTGCCAAATTTCACAAAAATTGAAGTTGTCTGGCTATTTCCGCGAGCTCTTCAATTAATATTCTTGATGTGATTCTAGCGCTTTTGGAAGAGTTGAGGATGTTGACAAAAAGAAATTTTGTCATTCGAAAGTGTTACTTTTTATTCGTTTACAAAACATCTTTTAACAAAAGAAGAGAAATGTAGTTCACCAATCTTACTTTTCCATCTTTACTTCCCCCACTTTTACTCGTTCATTTCTACTCTTTATTTTTATTTCGTCTTTTTTTAATTTTTATTTCTTTTTTCACTTACTTGTTTTTTTTTTCTTTTTTTAAAATTCTGCATCCAGTCTTATCGTCTTCGTTCCGCTTTCGCCACTACTTAACACCACTTCACATTTCTTAACTTTTTTTTTTTTTTGTTGGTCTCTTTCTATCTCGCTCTTCATTATTGCGGACTGTTGGAAAAGTTTTCATATACCGTACTGGAACATGTATTACAAAATATCACAGCGTGGATTCAAGATTTTTTAAAAAAATAAAAAAATCTATAAAACTAAAAACATTTTAACCCTGGCCGATTGCGCTTTGTTATTGGGTTATTGTGTGGGGGGTAAGAGGGATAGGAAGTTATAGTCAGGAAAAAGTGTTTTTCTATACAATTTAATACTGTATTACCGTATATAAGTTATATTTAATTCCCCGGAGGCGAAAAGGAAGAACCCCCCCCCCCCTCTCTCTCGAATAGATAAGAAGTAAATTTTCTAATAGTTGAACGTACATTGTATTGGGTTTGCAGGACGATATAATAGCTGAAAGGGCCATTTAAAGACCGTTTTTCGAGATACAGTAGATGCCGCTCTCTATGTGTATCTATTTTTTAAACTGTTTTGTGAAAACGAACACCGTTTTTGAAAACTAAAAAAAAAAATAAATGCATCCGCCGTCGTCGCCGCTACGTTAGATCTCTTTACTGTTTGTGTGTGTGTATAGAAAAGGTGGGAGGAGGGCGTGAGGGAATTCTTTCTTTTCCGTACTTTTATCACAGAAGGATGAGATGGGATAGGTTAGGGACACGGTCTTGTTGTTATTTGAGCTTTTACAATTGATATCTCATAAGTTTAAGTGTCGAGTGGAAGAGGGAGGGAGGAAGAAAATGTATTAAGACTCATCCTTTAGTTTTGTTATAGAATAGTTTACTCAATCTATTGAAAAGAAGAAAAAAAAAAAACTAAAAGTGTAAAATAATAATAATAAAAATAAAAAAAAATGGATCCGCTTATGTGTGAAGAATTGAAAGGGAATTGGCAAATAGGATCTGAGATTTTGGAGCGAGGTTGGTTTATCGTGGTACTCGCCACTTCTCTCTCACTACTCACTCTCTCTCCCAGTCGCTCTTTCCCTTTATTCTATAGGGAAATTTGACAATGTAGTGGCGGTGTTGAATAACAGCAATTTAGCTGCAGAAAATACGATTTTTCTATATGTTGGTGACGGGACCCACGCGCTATATTAAATTTCATCCGATAGAACGCCGTCATTGGTCTTTTTAAAGTACCCAATTTGGGTCTTGTCCAATGACGTTGATGATCGCCCCAAATGTAGCAACCAATTGTAAAGTTGATTTTGACACTTTTACGCATATGCAGATTTTTTGACGCCACTTTTATTATTATATTCGTCGTCGCAATTTTTTTTTTTTTTTTTTATTAATTTCCAATACGACGCCGGGACGTGGGATTAGCCTTCTCGCATGTAAATTCGATACTGTTCTACTACGGATAGACGGTTACGAAAGAGTAAATGCACTTCATACTATTGTTGCATAGTCTACTCAAAATCTTGTTAAATTAAATTTAACATTTTGTTGGCAAATGAGCACGGACGGCTTCTAATTACTTTCGTGCGAACGTAATCCAGATTTAAAAGCTTTAAAAAGTTTTTTTTTTTTTTTTCTCTCTCTTTCATTTCTTCTCTTCATCCTTATTTTTCTCCGTTCATTATTATTTTAGGGAATAAAATCTCACGAAAATTGTTAAAGCGTCATTTTTTAGCGGCGGATTCATATTTCCTCCGTGTTCGTTCCGTTACTAGATGGCAACTCGATAAAAAAATAATTTTTCACACGAGCTTTGTGTTTTGCCTGATTACGTTTTATCCTTGACGTTATATATTAATTATGCATTAAAATGAACGTATAGCGGCGTGTGTATGCATATACAGTATACAACACGGGGAGCGTTGTTTTCTAGAAAAATTGCGTTCAATTTGCGCAACCTCATTTGTACGAGGGGCAAATCTACTTGCCGCATAAATATATGCAAGGAAATTTGGCACTTAAACTGGTTATAATTTATTTAACGCGATAGGATTTATTTTACTAGGAAATGGCGAGGCATCTATTTGGTTTGGGTGTTGTGAAAGCCGTTTCCACAATTTTTATCTAAACTCTCAATTCTTATTTATTTATTTTATTTTTTTTTCTGTTCGGGAAAAGTACTTTCACAGTATTAACTCACGAACACCATTTCCTACGTGTATTTATGAAGTATACCTTGAAAAATCACCGAATATACAAAAAAAAAAAAATTACACGTGTAAAAGCCGTGTTAATGCATTTTTATACACGTAAAAATTACATTCGATGCTCACGGGAAGCGAAGGGGGGGATATTGTTTGCGGGGGATTTGGAGGAAAAGGGGGGAACAAATATGAATAGAATTGAAAAACAACTCATGTATTATGCAGTTTTACATAAAACAAATTTTTGCCAAGTTGCTTGATAATCGAAAAGATGTTTGGAAAAAAGTACGGAACGATGGGAATTATCTTTTCGGCTTTGCGTGTTCAAATCTAAAACTGATAAAACAAAAAAAAACTATATAATATATAATAATAATAATAATAATAAATGGGGCTCTTTAAATTTTTAACTCTCCGCGTCCAAACGTATAAAACAGCTATTATTGCGGAGGGAAAAAATCAAATAGATTGGTGCACGCTCACTTATTTATGATTTTTTTTTTGTGTTATATGTATATTATTATTATTATTGTATCTAGTCAAATGTAAAATGATTAATACGTAGCTAACATTTTTAACTGATCGGCGCTTGATCGTTAACACCTCGGAATTATTGCGGACGGGGGAGGGGGGAGAAGAGCCGCGTAAGACCACGATTTATGCGCACTTAACACGCAGTCGCAATTGAAACAATAGAAAAGTATATGGTAGGATTGGCGGTGAAGGCAATTTAGACGCAGGTGAGAAAAAAATAGTGGTTTGCGCAATTGCATTCGCTTTTTTTTTTTTTTTTTTGTTTATCCGGTTGTTGCTAACGCATTCGGTTGCATAAAAAATTTACGCTTGAAAAGTTAATGTGGTTTCCCGTGCACACACAAACATATTACGCATTGAAACCGTCACTTTTGCACGGCTAAACTTTTGTGGAAATGTAGTACTGTACCGAGTTTGAAGGGAAAAATAGCGGCTAAATTATTTTCATAAGATAAACTGGATATTTTTAAGACTGTCATTTCCTTTTTGCCGAAATGATGATGGTAAATCCAGCACTTTTAGAAATTGTAAACATACAGAGCTTAATATTTTTTTTGTTTTGAATTTATTTGGGTGAGTTTGACACTCGTAATAATTTTAGGAACGAAATTTATTCGATCAAGTTTTTAATCTGGCGCATGAAAATTAATTTAATTGCGAGTTAATTGTCACCTAGTGACCTAAAACTGATAACCTCAAATTATTAAAATTAACTTTTGGTAATGATTTAGTTAAACGAAGCGACCTCGTTTTAACAGTACTGGTAGGCTACATTTTTATTAAATTACTAATTTTTTTTTTCTTTTTTTTTTTTTTGATCGATTTGCAAAATAATTAATGTAACTGCGCCTGAATTTCGCTCGTAGATTCAGATGAACGTATTAGTTGCGTGTGAACGATGGGTTCCGCTCTTTGCCCTATTCATTCGGTGAAATATGGAGTGAGAATAACTCGATTTAATCCGCTTTTTTAGCTTTTTTTTTTTTTATTTTATTTATTTCAAACGATGCTAACCCATTTTTTAAACGTAAATACTGCGCTTTATTTTACCAACTTTTTTTTATATTCGCGCGTCACGATTTTACTTTGTCGTATATTATGTTATGTTGGTTTAATTTGAAAGATTTTTTTTTCTCTAGCATTTTGCGCTTATTTATTTTTTATTTAACTTATTTTCACCTTTTTTTATTATTTATTTTTTGCTCTTGAGATGTGTTAGATAGATAGGACTAGTAAAAGGAGGGGGGGAGGCAAAGAATGAAATAAGTTGGGTGCGAGCGAAGATAGATTTATAGAAAAGGAAGCGAGAACGAGCCAGATTTATGACTCACATTTATTCTTTGGATATGCGAACGGTAAATAATTAAGAAGGCGTGATTAGAGAAAATGTAGTTAACCTGTCAAATACGCCACTTTTACTTCATCTATCAACAGATTCGAATTACTGACTTGGCAATTTGTTAACGCCATCTATTTTCTAAGATTTTTTGAGATGCGGCAACGCATTTGTTATTGTTTTTCGTCGACGGTATAGCGAGGGCGCCTAACATTTTGGCTTCGGCGTCTACCGATTCAATTTATAAGCTTAGAGTCAAAACATTCTGAGAGATATTATGAGGTTTTACTGTTTTTATTTTTTATTATTATTACCGGCGCATTTTTTTAAGGAAAAAAAAAATTCGTGAGAATTATTTAAAAAGGAAAAGTTGGTTTTATTTTTATACCAGTAATGATAATTACATTTTATCCGTCATTCGTATTCTAGCATATGTTAACTTTGCATATTTTTACGAGCGGATAATTATTATACAAATGAGCAATTTATCTTCCAAGTATGTTGTTTGCTTTCAAAGCTACGTTGTCATCGTTTTATTTTCACAACTAAATTTATTCAAAAGTTTGCGGAGTACCATCGAATTAAATAATTCCGGTGTTTCGAATAGTTTTATTGCGGTGAATTATTTTATTCGTTGCCCTGTCAATAATATTTGCGCTGGTGATGGTTTACGATCTCTCGTATTAGTTTTTTTTTTAACATGTTGTATATTTTTACCTGCGTAGTTTACTACGCAGGTAAAAATATACAACACTTAATTTATTGCATTAATTAATGCTGTACAAAATGTGTTGCGTATAGCGTGGCAGTCAAGAAAAATATTAATTAATAGCTAATAATTTTTTTCAATTTCTGACATTGGAGATTGCTTAAATTTAGTAGGGAATTTAATAAACAATCTCCCTCCAAAAAAAAAAATAATAAGCAAGGAAAAATTTAAAATAAGTTTATAATTTTTTTATTATTGCAAATGCATGCAAATCATTTTAAAAATAACATGTTCATAAACATGGTAATTTTTGAGCGTTGTAAAATCTTTTTGGAAACTCAGGTGAGTTGAATGTTTTGATGGCAAATTTGGCTTATATATACATGTATTTTTTTTTTCGGAAATTGATTTACAGTAAATGTACTTGGAAGCTGGTAATTACTTTCAGTCGATACTTTCAAAAACGTTCGGTTAACGTAGAATTTCCAACTACAGACGCTTTTTCTTCCCTCCTAATAAATATGTCTGCACGAAACCGCTGTTGAAAATGTCTTTTATAGTGTGCACCAGTTTACTATTTCGAGAAATACTGCGAGTGCGTTACTGCCTAGGAATTAATATCAATCAATTATCGCCCGGGCGTATATGTGGCAAATTGAAATGACGAATGTTGTCGTAGCGATTAAGATTGATGGGTGAACTTTAACTCGAGTTTCGACGTTGATTCGCTTTGAATCTGTCATCAAATGTGTGAAATATAATTCAAGAGTACACGGCGATCAATTCTAGCGAAATGAAAGAGCGGGGAACGAAATATTTCATCAGCCAACAACTTTAATTTTCGAAAAATGGATTTCTTGTTTAATGGAGCAACCGCCTTCTTATTTTTTTTTTCTTTTCGTCTTTCCTCTTTCTGCAGTATTTCTTTGCTTTATACTGTAGCTACTGTATAAGAGAAAAGAAAAAAAAAATGTTTTAATTTTTCTCTGTCATTTTTCACAGCGAAAGTAAATTTACGAATGGGATTTGTGGAAAGTCGGTTCGGTGATTTCTGATGAAAATCTACAGCTCCTAATGTAATTTATCCTTATCATCCGATTATTAACATTACGCTTTTTTTTTTTTGCTTCGTTCATCGCTAATGAAAATCTCTCCAAACTTCAAGCTGCGATTCGCCTCGTAAAAAATGATCAAAATGTGCGTTTGAAATGCGGAAATTTCGACGTTAATGACATTTAATAAAGATTTGGATAACGAATTCGTCGCCTACGCCCGAATTACAATCACTTATATTTTATACCAATCAAATTTAATCTCGTATTTCATCATTTTTGCTTCGCGTTTTCATTAAACAAGGGTTGAGATATAAATTATTAAGAAAGAAAAGGTCATTTATGTTTTGCATGCGACGTTAACTAATGCTATTGCAACACATTAATTCGATGCGAATGCGATTATTTTTTATTACCAATATATTCAAATTAAATCGAACTCGAGGCGTAATTTTAATAATTATTTTCGATTAACTTTTCAAAGGGATAAAAATATTATGGTAGTGGACTTTTAAATGAATAGAATTAAAATGTAAACTTTGGTATAATGAAATTATATTTTGGATTCTAACATTATCTCTTTGACATATAGTAGGAACGTGTTCAACTGCTTTTATCTACTGAAAGTGCTTGTTGAAAATTATAAATTCTTCGTAAGATTTAAAAAAAAGTTAAAAGAAGTATTATTTTTCTACAGTAAGTTGTAAGTTATTATACAGGAAGAAGTTGGTTTTTTTTTTCTTCGAAAATTTGTCCGGAAAAGGAATGTTCAATGGGAGAAATATTTATTGAAATGTGGAATTAAGGTAGGAAGACTGTAATTTCTCGCTAATACTTTGTTGTCAAGGCTGATATCGACTTAAAAATTATTTTAGCGTTAATCTTGGACAATAAACTGTTTGGTTTTATTTATTTTTTTTAAATCCATTAAAAACAAGTTTTAAAATAAAACCGGTTACAATTCATTAGGTATAGAGCGTAAATGGCCACCGTATACCTTAATGAAATAAGTTCTTATCGCTTAAATTAAAAATTTTAACTTTTATTTTGCTTGAGAAGCTACGATTTCGTTTAATTAAACCTCAGTAATCTCGTTTTGTATTGGTTTTTATGTCGGGGATGAAAAATGAGTCGTTAGATGCGAAATTTGGTTATGATTCCCGTTCAGTATTTTGCCTCTTATGATGGAAAATTAGTGTTGGGGAAATTCTCGTCGCGACTACTGTTCGATTAGTGGGATGATTTTTTATTTCGAAAATTTAATCCAATAAGAGGTTAATATTTGAAAGTGGCTTTAGCATATCCTATCACGTGACTATTACGGGTCGAATGAAGAGGATACGCGTGTTTTTGTTGAATAAAAAGTTTGGAAAAGATTTTATATATTTTTTTTTTTGTTATACTGTACAGTATTTCGAAGATTTTCTCTCTCTCTCCCCTTTCGTTTGTTTAGTACTCCTATTACAAACGTTAGATTTGTTTTGGGTATAACAAATGCTTGAAAGTGAATGGGAGCACGAAAGCTAAGTTTTGAGTCGGGGGTGTTGTCACCGGCATCGTTCGATCGCCTAACAATAGCAATTCGTTGGACGAACAAGATTTTTTTTTCTCTCCCCCCTATAATTTTCTTTCGCCGCTCTTTCATTTCTTCACTATCGTGTTTTTGCTTTTTTTATCGTTTCAAACGATGGCCGAAAGCTAGTGAGAACGGCACTTTTAGCTAGTTCGCGGCTTCTGCAATCAACACAGCTGCGCAAGGTGTCCACTTTTCGAAAGTAACGATGCCGCCGCACCATTCTTCTTAAACACCCGGAGGGGATTTGACACCGTTTTTTTTTTATTTTATTTTTATTTTCTATTGGTTTTTGAATATGTAGAACCCAATTATTTTTTGTATTTTGGTAAAATGAAGCGAGCTGGTGATCGAATTTCCACCAATAGCGAACGATTTTGTTGAGCGGCACTACTTTTAGCTACCAATCTCTATTATCATTTTTCGGTAGGTTTTTTGAAATCCACTCCATTCAATAGAAACATTTAAAAAAAAAAAAAAAAAAAATACTGTATAATTTTTATGAATAAGGCTTCTGAATTTCGGCAGAGCTTTCAAAGAGCCCTAAACGTTATTTTTAAAAGTGTGAAGCACTCTACTCGAGGGGAGTGAATATTCGAAGCGGAAATCGCCTCGCAAATTTGAATTTTGAAAATAACATTTTAACAATTTCGGAGATAAAATTATTATTGAATCTTATTTAAAATTTAGGTGCGTCATTTAGCAGAGAAAACTCAGTTTTTTTGTACAAAAATTTAAATTTTTTTTAAAGTGTTTTTACAAACACTGGGGGGTGGGGACATTAAAAAAAGCAATTTTTTGGGCTAAAATTCGGTGTCAGAATCGCAGTTATTGAATAAATTAGCGAGCAAAATGTTGCTTCATCCATGTCTACATAAAGCGTTTTGAATTTTATTTTAAGATTTTCACGGGCATTCGATGACTAGCATCGCCATGTTAAAAATTCC
Source organism: Polydesmus complanatus (assembly GCA_034692225.1). Taxonomy (NCBI): domain Eukaryota; kingdom Metazoa; phylum Arthropoda; class Diplopoda; order Polydesmida; family Polydesmidae; genus Polydesmus; species Polydesmus complanatus. The sequence continues at coordinate 12,403 of JAQGAZ010002244.1, forward strand.
TTTTAATTATTTAGCAGTTGATTGAGAAGAAGATGAACTTTTTCAGTTTAGTTGAAGAGTAATTAACAAAAATTGAGTGAATTTGTTTGATGATGCGCATTTTTTTTTTTTTTTAAGTATAATTATTCTTTAGTCGATGTTTTTAAGTTTGTTTGTTTGTAGTAATGGGTTGACGTTTGACATGTAGAAAAGTCTACTTTTGCGTATTGACTAGTCTCGGCGTTACTCAACTTTTAAACCGCGGCTTCGTAATCAAAAGAACGAATAGCGGCTTTATTTGATGTATTTAAAGATTGTTTAGAAAAGTGATTGATGTTAAACATCAGACTTTTTTTCTTTTCTTTTTCTTCTTCTCGAGACAGCTTACGCAACTAGAAAACTCTCTCAAAAGAAAACTAATTGTCATAATCTTTTAAGTAAAAATTCAAAGTTTGGCTTAACGAATGCGCGCAGTTACAGTTCGAATTTGAATTCTATGTACATGTACTGCTAAGAACTACTGAATTAACTGACGATCAAACGAGTCAAAATGATTTAATGCAAAAAAACTTAATTTTTTTTTTTTTATAATTGTACATGTTCCCGCTAGTCTCAAAAAAAGAAAATGTAGAATATTAATTTTGATACTAAAAAAAATAGTTTAGAAATTCCGTCGAAAACAGATCTAATCTGGAGGAGAATACGGAATTTTTGTTTTCGTGGGCAATTAGGGGTTTTCGAGTTTTTATGTTTAAATTTACTTTTTGAGACAAAAATAAAACTCATCTGGGGTTTCTTAAAACGTCAGTTATCGTTTTTAATGTCAAGAGATTAATTTTTTTCGTATTATGTTTTATATTTTTTTAATAGCTATAATTTTTTTGGGGGCTTTGAAAACACATTGCACTCTGTTTCGAAGTTAAATTTAGTATAATAATTGATAATCAAAATGTAAAACCGAAAAAAGCTAATGCACCACAATGTATAATCTCAAAAAAAAAAAAAAAAAATTTAATGCTAACAGAAAATCTGCCTTAAGCGTATTACTGTATACTGTATACCGTATACATTTTTTTCCTAATAGTAAAAATAATGTAGAAGTTATCGAGTTATTATTTTTACATGAACTTGAAAACGATCGACGTGGCGTGTTTTATAAAATTTGCCTGTTCTACGTCAGATCGAACATAATTTTTTTTTTTATTAATATTTTCACTTTTTCTTTCGCATGATTTATGCCGGTGTTGCGTGCGTATTTGTGAGATTAAGCACGAAACCAATTTTTATAACATGTAAATGCAGAATCTGAAAGTAAATTGATTCGAAATTACGAGCTTTTAAGATTTCGTTTATGTTGAATTAAAATTGGCGGGGGTAAGAACGCGCAGGTTAAGCTGTTTTTAAAGGCACTCAACTAACATTTTTTTTTCTTTTTCCTCATCGGGTGTGTTTTTAGTCGTCTAGACTCGGCGGGAAATATTTTTATTATTAAGTTATATGAGGTTGATTGCAAGAACAGAATGCCGGATCTGGAGTTGATAAAAAACTAAGCTTAGCAGAAGGGGTGGAAAAAAAATCTTAATAATATTAAGCAGTCACCTATTATATAAATATAAAAATGCGGTAGAATGAGCCGCAGATGGAGATAACGGAAAATGTGGGAAAAACTACAATAATTACTGTATTTTGCTTTTAAATGTTATTTTTAGGTACCGGTATAACCGCTTTTTACCACTGTATTTTACTTTTCATAATTTAGGTGATAAGTTCCACTAAGAGCATATTAAAGCTTAATTTATAATATTTTGAATTTCAAGTTAAAATTTTTTTTAATATTTTTAAAATTCGAATTTAATTGCGCGTGAATATTAGGCGAGGGGGAGTGGGGAGAGCATGATTTATTGAATTGTTTTAAGTCGTAATTTAAAATAAAGGAAATGTCGGCTACGTGCTAAATCGAAATTGTATAAAAGCACAATGTACAGTAGTGTGCGGATGGAGAGAGAGCGAGAAATGTTTGACCGCGTGTTTCGCTTCATACTCCGTGTGTGTATGTGGTGTAACGGTCACTCGTTTTTGGTTTGGAACGTCGACTACCCATTGCCGTTTTTCACATACCGATGTCTTTTTATTCCCGAACCGAAATTTGCTATTTTGGCAGCACGTATGTAATAGAGAAATTATGGGGCCCATAAAGATCATAAATCGTCTTAAAGTGTATTGGGAAGCGGGAATATGGCGGAAACGACGGATATCGCTTTGAGATTAGATTTTGGGGGTTCATGGGAGCAACAAAATAAATACTTTACTTCTCCCCCCCTCCCCCCTCACACACACATTTTTATTAAAAACTTCAAACGAGACTCATTTCTTCAATTATTTCTCTGCTCTCTATACGACTATTATGAGAAGAAAACGTAAATAATAACACAGTTGCTAATTCATCAGGTTGTCTTTTACGAATGCAACGGTGATTTGTGATTGACATTATTGAAGATCCTTTATTAATTTTTTTTTTTTTTTTTTGTGAGAAGGAAGTACACAGTATAGAGGAGTGACATAAGCGCAATGTCTATAAAAGATGTAATGAAAGTGACTTTTACGATGGACTATTTATTAGCAGTGAAGAACGTCGTGTCATTGTATAATGAGTTTGTTGGTGTCGTCGGTTATGGATGGTTGGCGTCCACCCACATAACTAATAACGGCGTACAGTATAATGGAGTGGAATAGAAGGGGTGGAGGGTTCAAGCGGGAGGGTTTTTTTTTTATATACGTCTATACGCCTAGTCGTATAAGAGCTCATAAATTATTTGGCAACAGCCTGAGAGATAATTACGATGAATGGCTGCTAATAATTCATCTCGGTGTCATTATTACAACTATTATTATTGTTATTAATGCCGAAATGTAACGTAGTCGTTAGCCTCTAGGACCTTCTGATAACCCACTGCAGCAGGTACCAGGCTTTTAGGGGTAAAAGGGGGGGAAATTAGGGAAGGAAAAGATAGCGCCTGGATTGTAATTTACACTTACCTAGAATTGAAAACAGTGGGCGCCTCTAGAATTATCCGTAATTAAGCGTTTTCACCTGAAGTCGAGTGTGTGTTTCATGAGGTGTAATCATTTTTGAGTTTGTATGTAAATATCGGCTGTTGTTTTGAAAATATTGTAGGGTATTATAATAGAATAGTGGTATTTTGGTTACAGTTGACTGTGAAAAAATATTTTCTTATCTAAGTACTTAAATATTTTAAAAGGTTTAAAAAAAAAAGTGAAGAAAACGCTATTGGGTTTGGTTCTTTTTGTTATTTACTCTGCGAGAGTTTTTTTTTTTTTCATAAACAGCTTTTTCTATATAGAACAAAAACTCGTAACTGCTTTTTCTAATATTTAAAATTAGTAGTAAAATTACAATTGTTTAAAAGCAAAAATAAATAAAAATACCGGTACAAGTTTTAATGTTCTTTTAATACAGTGTAATATATTTTTGCAAGTGCAGTACAGTATCAATGATAATTTTTCATACCGGTAGTGTGTTAAAAGTTGAATAAATAAATAGAATTTACAAATACTGTATATAAAAATTATTGATTGCATAAACAAAAAATGCTAATAATAATAATAAAAGCTAATAATAACAAAACTATTAATTTATTGCCATATTTTCTAAAATTGAATAGAAATGTCATATTTTACGTAGCATAATTTTTAGGAGACAAGTTTGTCGCGCTTATTGCAAATGAATAACTTTAAAATTATTATTTAATACCGTACTTAATAATCTAAATGCACATAAATAACATTAAATTTATTATTTAAAAATGTACTTGCCATATTTCATTAACGACATTACTGTATTAATTTGCTTCGAAACTATACAATATGCGCTGCATTTGTGTCAATTAAATAGGCAGATAAAGTGTGAATTTAAAATGAAATTTTGTAAGTTTAATCATAATATGGAAATAAAATATCGCGTGGGTGTGTAATCATTATTATTTAGAATACTATACTATACTATTTATTTTTTAATAATTTGCTTCAATATGACAAAGTTGATTAGGTGATACACAGCTTGTTATAAAAAAAAAACATAACTCGTATTGTACACTGGATTTTTTTTTTCCTTTCTTATAATTCCTTATTTTTAAGATATGCCATAGATGAGGTATATACTGTGTTATAGGTATACTATAGGCACGCGACTAGGCTTAAGTTGGGAGTTTGCGGTTCAATCTGTGAGTTTACAATACACTTTCACTTTTTTTTTTATCACCATATAATTTTTTTTCTTCTTCTCCCAGCAAATATTGTCGCGCAGTTAACGTAATATTGCTCACGTATACCCGCGGTTGTTTGCTAAATAAATGGACAGTTTTCTCTCTCTTTCTCTCTTCCTCCTAATTTAAAATAAATATGACGACTAATGTATCGTCGCCATTTTTCTCACTGTATCGCAATCGCGAAGCATTACGGTCGCTCGTAAAGCTTTCAAAATTGTTTTTATGACAATGTCTCTTCGGTATAAAAAAAAAAAATTTTTATTTTTCCACCGTCATTTTCCTCGCGCGCGCTCTCTCTCTCTCCCATCATCTTCGTTTTCTCATTTTTATCTTTTTGTTTATGATTCTTGCGTTTTTCTCTTATTACTTCAAGCCAAGCGAATGGATTTCACGCTTTAACTCGATGATTCGCTCGCAGAAATACAATATTATTATTACGTTCACATCGAAGTAGCTTTTTTTCTTCTTCTTCATTTCTCCACCCCCACACCGCTTTTCTTCCCTTTTTTTTTCTTCACGCTCTTAACTCCTCATACCCGGCGTATTTTTAACTTCGATAATGGTTAAATTGTATAATAGGGCGAAGGCTGAGAAAGTTTTAACTCTAGGTTTTCATTCTTGACGCTAAAAGTAAAATTGGAGTCGAACCGCATTCAAGCATCACTTTATCACAGGGCGTAGACGCCTTGCCAACGCTTATTCTAACACCTATATATCTTCATACAACTTTTCTATTCCAGATTTTATATCATCCATAAATGACGCGGCGGCGTGGAGAGAGTGAGAGAGAAGGGGAGGGGGAAAGAGCTGCAGTTTGGCGACGTGCGGATATTAAAAAGCGTAATAACTGGCGAGTAATATTTCACAGCTTAATACCTTTGCAATCAGTGATAAAAAGCCATTTATTTCTTGGCTTGGCTTGAGACAAATGATAAGTGGATACTTTACAGCTTTTTTTTTTTTTTTATTTTTATTATTATTTTCCCTCAACTATCGTTGTATTGGAACGTGATGGGTGGACGTATTAAATGTTACGGCTTATTTACGAGTATAAAAACGAGTGTTGACCGGTTGCTGCTACTCTCTTTTTCTCCCATTCTTCGTTCGACCTCTACAACACTAAATGAAGACGTGGCGGGGATGAGAAAGTTTTGGAGAGGGAAAAAGGGTATGTGAGTAGCTGAGATGGATGGATTTGTAATTTTTGGCAATAAACTTAAATAAAATTTTTGAAGGATTTTTATTAAAATATTTCTTTCTTTTATCGCTTCTGACTACCGGGCTTTTAAGCTCCACTGCCTGATTTATGAGATATCGTAGATTTATTATCATTTTTATTTTGTTGAGGAGGGGGGGGGGGGGGGGGGGAATTTCTTGATGAAATTTAATTGCGTAAATGTAACGGGAGAATTTTATGGCATGAAAATAATATCGCCGAAGTAATTTTTAAGCGATTTTGTTGTCAAATAAATACATCTTACGTGCATGGGAGGAATCTGCAAAAAGAGCTTTAAGGAAAGGATTTACCTCTTTAAGATTTTACACCTACGATAGTTTATTATTATTTTTTTTTTTAAAGAAAAATTTATGTGCAGTTTACAAATTTGAAAAATTTAAATAAAAGGTTTTTATGAAGCTACTACTGCATGTTACGGTATACTTAATTATTAGTAATTTCAGAATTTGTAAGGTACAAATTTAATTTAAACATTCAGGGTTTTTAATTTTTCAATTATCGATAAAATTTAATTGAATTGTGTCACTTTTTATGACATGACAATAACAACTATTGTTAAACTTTGAGCGAATTATTATATAAATTAATTCTACAAATTTAATTGAATTTGTTCTTAAATTATTATTGTTTTTGCATTTGCAAAACGATTACGTAACGTGACAAATCAAAATTAATTTGAGTGTAATGAGTAAACGTAATTAGTTATTATTCATAGGTTGTGAATATGCACCGAAAGGTAAAAAGGTTTGCCAGGATTGGACGTTATTTTCTTAATTGTAGATCAAAGTGACGCAATAAAAGGAAGGAATGAAAAATGAATAAATAAAATTTGTTGCTAATAAATTATTAGGAAAAGTAGTTTTGTTAATTGCAGGTGTGTTTGTGTTTTTTTTTTTCCTTCAAAAATTTTAATCGTTATTTATTTTGAGGAATTTAAACTCGTGGTACTGTAGTCTACAAATTTGTCGATTCCCAGCATTTTTGCATTTTTAATAGAATTGTATGTTATCGTTGGCGATTTCTATTCAAATGACTTATTAAATAATCTTAATGCGATGTAATGGCAAAAAACAAGTCGGTGGCGTCCGAGCTAATTTAGGACGACATGTCGCATTTAAAAATGTGGCAATAAATATTTCTCTCCGATGCCGGATATTTCAAGGTGGCTACGCCTTAAATTAATTGCTCTCGTTAATTTAGGCGATTAAACGATCACTCGCCAGCTTTGCTTTATCTTCTCCGACAACGGACAAGATAAATTTTGCTCCTTCACTTGACCACTCGACGTGTTTATCGACTGGATGGAAAAACAAAATTATGCTGGCGGAATGAAAGAAGAAAAGAGGGAGGGGGGGGGGGGAAATGTTGTTGAGAGATGTCGACATAATTAAAGCGAAATAAACACAACGGCGGCGCATGAGCAGTGGCGGATTACCCATTAGGCGCATTAGGCGCGCGCCAAGGGCCTCGCCAATAAAGGGGGCCTCCAAATTAAGAA
>JAQGAZ010002245.1:0-19391 GCA_034692225.1 Polydesmus complanatus
AATTTTTAATGTTTTTATTTATTTTATAATTTTTAAGTGGCTTTTTTTGACTTAGAAAAAAGGTATTTTGAAATACATGTACAGGGAATATTATTATGTTGGCGACATTTTGAATGGTGTTTAGTGAAGAAAAATCGACCGGTGGTAATTAAGCTTAAATGAACTGGTAATAAAATTGCTATGTAAACGACGATAATCACCGTTGTTTTTTTTGTCTCAATCGGTCGTCAACCTCTTTCGGCAATTAACGAACTCCGAAACGATTTAGCCTGGGGAAATGCGGTGCATGGTCATTTATTACTGTATGTCGAGCAAATGAAAACAATAGACAGGTAATTTTAATGAATGATTCCCTTGAATTTATGGTGGGCCCGGGTTTTGTTGATTAAGCGAACAAGAGAGGGAGGGAGAAAAGTAACGTTGTCAGATTTCTAGTTCCAGATTTTAATTGCGAGTTTTACGGTCGGCGATATGGGAATGATTTGCATTTGTTATTCTTTCCTATTTTGTAAACCTGAAAGGTTTTTTGCACTAAAATGTACATTTTCTGGTTAACTACACTAGTCTCGTTTTACAGCTTTTAAAGGCCTCAGTGGACTTTTGAAGCTGAATTGGTTGCCTACCAACGTCTTACATATAGATAGAAATTTTATTTAATTAAAAGTTAGGTTTGGTTATTTCTCGCAGATCTAGTTTAATTTAAATCTCGTTTTAGTTTTATCTCGGTTGGTTAAATAAGAGGAATTTTATGAGCCAGCTCGCGCTCATAACTTTTTTATTTTATTTTGGGGTACCGGTACAGTATTCCCATTTTCTAATTTAGATATTACAGGACTGAAAATAAACATTTTACTTGTGAATCAAAAAAATTGCGCCCTCTGTGGGACTTGAACCCACGACCCTTGGATAACGTTTTACACATTTTTAAAAGTCCAATGCTCTACCGACTGAGCTAAGAAGGCTCACGATTGAAAAATGATCCTTACTTTTTTATATTATTGATTATTATAGATCTGATAAATTATGAATGACTTTATAAAGCGCGAGCTATCTTCACTTTTACGGCATTAGCAAATATTTGTTTAGCAGGAAAAAATCACTAACTCGTTATGAATAATAAATGCTTTTAATGTTAATGACTTTATAAAGTGCGAGCTAACTTCGCTTCTATGGGCTACAACATTAACACACAATAACTATTAATTTATTGCACCGGTAGTGAAAAAAAACCACAAAGAAAAAAAAAGACACTGCATTTGAATAAAATTTGAGTAATCAATGACATTATATTTTTTTAAATAATAATTTTCAACATAATATATTATCAATAAGAAGATCATAGATCAATAGAAAGATTGGGGAAATTTAACTTTACGAATTATTATATTTTCTGATTTTTTCAGCATAAAATAAAAATCGGAAGTCATTAAAATAAAAAATTAAGAAAGTAAATATATATATTTTTTTAATAGTGTAATGAAATCCTGTATGGTTGAAATTTTAATATTTGTTTATAAAGTTAGAAATCGCTAGTTAAAATTTATTTTACGGTACTTTTTATTGAGCTAACTTGTAAATCGTTCAAAAATTACTGTACAATTTTTTTAAATAAAAATATGTACGTTATATACCGGTTAAAGTCTACTGTATTTTGGTATTACGAAAATCTAAGTATTCTACGAATTCTAAGTACTGTATTCTATTATTCCACTTTTTATCTTTAAATTCTACCATGAGACCCAAGTAAGCCTCATAAACTTCAGTTTGATTTGACAACACTTTCTGCACTTGACGATTACTAATAAGCTACAATGTCTAAGCAATATTCGATGGTGGAAAGTTAACGTGAGCCAGTAGTTGTGACTTTGAACTTATAACTTTCTTTAATCAAAAGTCCAAATTGAAATACTGTACATTGAAAATTCCCGATAATCCGATTGACATGGGCGAGGGAATTGGAAGGAGTCCAAGACAAATTGACGTTAACAATGTTGTGTTTGTTTTAAAAAAATCGCTTTAAAATTTTAACTATTAAAAAAAAAAAACGCTACGAATTTTGAATTTGCAAAAAAAAAAATTTTAAAAACACTTTAAATTTGCAATTTTATTAAGATATTTTAAGAAATTGCTTTAATAGCATTTTTTGAAGTTGAAGGGGTGGAAATAGTTTGAAAAATGGTTTGAAGAAGAAAAAATTGATGAAAAATAATTGTGCAAAAAATTTTTGATGAATGAAGCTACCGGTATTTAAATTGCAAATCCGTATTGATTAAGCATAAAAATCATAGAAAAAATTAGAAGATTAAAATACAGTAGTAAATTTTTTTCACAAAATTAATGCAGAAAATTTCAAAAAAGAAAAGACGCAGACGAATAATAATCGGTTAAAAAATCTTCGAAATATAGTACAGTATAATATTTTTTTTTAGAAATAGTAAGAGATCTCTATTTTATTATGATACCGTACTTTTTGAAGCCATTTTATGATGTGGCAAACTTTTTATTTTCTTTTAGCTTAGAGAGATAACACCACCCCCCATCTTCACCTTTTAGGATCAATTTATTTTGTATATATCTCTCCTGTGTGTGAAAACAGTCTCATAAATTATTCAACGCTGGTAAAATGCACGTACCAGTGGTGGCTGAGAACGACAACACGAAGCGGCTCGATCAACTACTCATTCACTAAAAGTAAAACTAGCTAATTAGACTTTTTATTCATCTATACAGTACAGTATTATACCCTACTCTCGTTCTTATAACCTAATAACAATATTGTTTTTCAAAGTTTCCTCCACTCGTAGCTTAGCAAAATAACCCGAAAACAAATTTTAATTAAGCGTTAATAGAGCACAATTTGCGCTCATTTAATTTATAACAGAAACCTATATATTTTTTTTAAAAGTAAATTAATTGTTATTCACATCGAGTAAGCATTTCAAACAACTTTTAAACTATCGATAGATGAGAGGAAATTGTTATTGTTGTTTTTTTTTAGACTAAAGTATACCGGCACTGTAATTACTGTTTATTTAACTAAAAATTAGTTGTTGAGTTTTGAAAATGTTTTAATTATTGTTATTGCGCTATAGAGTTTTAATAATACTAGTAGACGTTTCTGCATTGAAAATATTAAGTTACATACGAAAATTTCGTTCAACTATTAGAAATTATAATGAAGAATAATTTATTAGCAAAACAAACGGAAAAAATGAAATTAAGTTTACACAAAAACATCTAAATTATAATAATATTGATTTATTTATTTTTATCTTGAATTTTTTTTTAACATTATTAATTTGTTTGCTTATTAATTAAATTAGACAAAAAAAATGAACGAGGATTATAAAAATAAAGCTTGATTAAAAATCGATGCCGTCAGAGCAACAGCATGAGAAATGAATAAAAAATAAAACAAAAGTAAATAATAAATAATTAACATTTATTTCAAGAAATTGATTTTGACTACAATGCTTTTTATAAACTGGAGAATGTCAACAGAGCATTAAAGGTCAACATTTTTTTTTTTACCGTACTTTTTAAAGCTTTAACTGTAAAATATTTGGTCTTGTGTTTTAGATTATACTGTACTGTACATTGTTGTGAAATGTACGAGTATAAATCGGGAAATTCAACATTTTAATTTTAATAAAATCAATTTTCAGAATGATTAAAATTACTTTTTAAAATATCTTCATAGCTTTGCTCCAACCATTATATTTGATCTATAAATTATTTTGAAATTTCTTAAATATTTGCAATTTTTTTTATACAGTAATATCGCTCAAATTTAGAGCGATTGAAATTATAAGTTCAAGTTACATCTAGCTTTTGACTTTTTATTTTTGAGAAAAGTAATAGCGAACGATTAATTATTATTATTTTGGCAAGAATAATAATAATAATAATTTGGCTAAAGATTTCTATTTTGAGAGCATAAATTTATATGTTTGAATAAAATAATTTATAGATATTTTGGAATAATCTCGTAACATGAGCGCGACTTTGTTTAATTAACAATTTGGTTTTCAATTGAACTTTATTAATAGTTTCGACGATTGATGGGCCATAATTTGGCTTCATTACATATTTTGGACCACTTATCTACGTGCTCTTACATACTGGGACTGAAATGCACCTATTAAACTGAACACCCTGTGCAATACAGTACATGAAATACTTGTATTATTATAATCAAAATTTAATTCGGTCAAAAAACAAAATTAAGCTTTGTTACTGCTTAATATTGCCTTAACGTTTGCTCAATGTTTAATTTTTTCCGCTAAAAATAAATTCGTTTTAATTAGAAGCCTTCCCCCCTCCCTCCCAAAAAACCACGTTTTTTACATTGTTTTTAACAAGACTTTTTTATCGATCATTTTTCTTAATTTAACAACATCGTTTAACCGTTGCTTAAAATTCAAACGACGAAACACTTGTTTAGGGGGGAAATTTGTTTGTTAACGTATTTAATTGGATTTGCAATATAATAAGATGAAAAGTAAAACGACATGCAAAAAAAAAAAATAACGATTTCATTATTATTTGCGCGCACGTTCTTTCTTTTGCCTTCCGGTCTTAATAAGTTTACGCAAAGTTTTAAACGTTAACAAGTTCGAAGATGTGCAACGACTTCATCGTCTTAATTAGATCTTTTTGCTCTCCCACACTCCAAGTACATGTACCGTACTTCAATTAATTAGCTACGTCTGCCGCCTTCTCAGCTATATCAAATATTGAATTTTCATTATTCGCACCGGAAGCTACGTTAAAAATCGATTATCATTTATTTCGTAGATAGTTATTATTTTTATACCATTTAGTTCGCAGAAATTTAGGTAAGCCCATTTTTTCCTTTTTGTGGGAAACGAATGCACATTGTTCTTTCTGGCTTTTGCACGAGGTTCCGTTACTCCTACCGTAGCGTAACGTTAGGGAAACGACAAGCGCAGTCGCTTCTGGTGCTGTTATTTGTGTTTGTAACATCAAGGGAATTGGCTCGAATGAAGCATCGATTTTTTTGCATTACACTCTCGTTTTGCCTCACCTCTTTCTCTCGTCTCCAGTCTATTTGGGAGACGATGACGTCAAGGGCTACGCTATTGATTTCGTTTGCGTCGGAAAAAATTTGCTTAAACGACGTTTATTTTTCTCGCTTTCGTAAATTTCATTTTTTGTTTTGTTTTACATACTGTATGTTAATTTCGTTGACGACGAAGGCTTGTTTTAACGCTACCATTTTCTAATCTTACGATTATGAGGTATTTGAGCTCGCAACGCAATTAGCTTGGTCTTATTTCAGACATTGCACTACGATGATAATGGGGCCAAGACCTCTATTGGCGCATGACAACGTTTGTTTTGACGCTGTCAACGTTATTACAGTTTTCATTAGTTCCTTCAATTGAGTTGAAAAATTTACATAATTATCGGCATCGCCAATTTTTTTTTTTATAATACTTTTTAATTATCATATTAAATTTCTTTATTAGATTGTAAGAAATTGCTCGCGTTTAAGGGCACATTTGCTTTATACCGTACAATTAATATTCAAATAATAGAAGAGTTTTTGGAACTGATAAAAAGATAAATGGGACTTAGTGAGTTTTGCATTTTTTATTTTGGCATTTTTAGGCATATAAAAACTGCCTACATAAAAATGCAGTCAAATTTCGCATTATTTTACTTTTTTTTTTTTTTATTAATATTTTTACAGTTTTTTATTGTTGCAGTCTGAGTTTGTTTTTGTCTACTTTTGTAGACAGGATTTGCATACTTTTCCGTTGATATAATGATGCACGCGCGAAGACATCATTGAGTTTTAAGAATAATTTGATTTATTTACTTTTAATTTAATAATTACATTACTATAAATAAAGTTGTTTATTAAAAAAATATATATATGTACCGGTAGTGTGAATAATGATGCGCGTAATTATTTACTCAGAAAAAGAAATTCTTTATTTCATCAAAAAAGATAAAATTTTAATCTTAATAATGTTATTTAACTTTATAATTTATCATAGTAGATGCAGAAGAAAAGATGATTTACGCTTAAACTCGTAGATCGAAGCAACAATATACTGTTACATTATAACGCACGTAAATAATTTATATTTTAAAAAGTGCGTTCTGTATTATTCAGGGTGATTTATTACGAATGAAATTTATTGTTTTAAACGAAAAGTAAGTAACATAAGAGTCGCCCACTTCCAAAGTGATCTAAGTCGACCAATCATTATTTGGAGATAATCAACATTAGAATATTTTCATAATACTGGACATGTGCCTTGTTTCTACTGCACTGTTGAACCATGTTTCAATCAAAGAAACTAGAATCACATTTTGGTGGAAACAAGCTACCAGTCACTTCGCCAGTCAAACTCCGATTTTTGAAAAGTGCATCAGAGGTTGTTTTGAAAAACAGTTTAACTTAAAAATAGGAAATGATTACAGCCGATAAGACAATTAAATGATGTAAGCAGTTCAATGCAATGATAATTGGCCTATAGTAAAGTTAAGCACTTGGTTCTTTGTAACACTCAAAAAATATATGTTTCAAGAGTAAGAACTTCAAAAGTGAACTTAGACCACTTTGGACCTGGGCGTCTTATATGTAGGATACAGTGTTGTAGAGAAAGTCTTGAAACTTAATACAGCAGCGAACAAATGTTGGATGTGTGCCTAGTAAGTCACACGCTGTAAGTAAAGTTGGCATTCAATTTTTTACAATCGCGTGTCCATAAATTACTTAGTATGTAAGAAATGGACACTGCAATACAAGTGTCCATTTCTTATGCAATATAAGACACGTGGACACGTGTTTGCAAAAACTTGACTATCAACTGTTTGTGACTAACGATGAGCGTATATTTGTAAGATAATCAAGGCTTTCTCTGCAAGTTCGTGTATTATACTTACTTTTCTTATAAAATAATTTCAACTCTCACAATGTTATATATAATCTCTCTCTGTCTGTATTGCGCGTTTAAAAATAAATGTAATTTGTTTGATAACAATTTCTTTCATGAATTATTGGTAAAATGTCAATTGAATTTTGGTGAGTGACGCAGTTAGCAGCGTCCGAAACGAATCAAATAAATTATTTAAAAGTAAATTTGGTAATTTTCTCAACAAAGGTTGGGTGAAGATGAAGCGATTGTGATTGGCATCACTGATGTTCCTATAATGTCATCTCTAATACTGATACCGCGTATCTACGTGGACTGTAATGCTATTAAAAACGAACGATAACCTTCGTCTCATTAAATTTTATTGCCAAACACAATTTCCCCATAATAATAGTAAACGTTGGCGATGACAATAGAGATAATAACTTTTTGACCAGACATCTCAGGTGTATTTTAACCATCTTCTAATGCGACGAGATGTAATATTGAACGTTTTGAGTTGAAGGAGCCGTTATAAAGATTTTTAAAAAAACGATATGCTCTATCGTCTAGCGCTGTGAATTTTAATGTTCTTTAACAGACAGTGCCCCTTTTTTTTTTAGTAAGTTCAACGGAGGTACAAAGAAATCTTAAAATTAGATACCGATGTAAAAATTTGAGTTTATTAAAATTCACAAAAACTGAGTTATTTATTTATTGCTGCAAGCCATTCAATTTTGGATTTTGAATTTATTCGTAGGAAATAATAATATTTTATTTTATTACCAATGACGTAATTTCGTGACGTAGGTGGATAAAACGTTTTTGAAAAGATGAATTCATTAGGTTTAAGCCGATTAGGTTGAACGAATTAATAGCATTGTATCGATTTTAGTAGCGGTATTATAAAAAAAAACAAGTAAAGTTAAGATGATTGATTAGTGGATTACGCGTAGCTGTCTGTTTAATTATTTTCATTGAAAAAGGTGTCTTTGGAGATTCAAACGTTGTGTGCGAATGGATATGGATCTTCGCTTTTGGTTATTTCAGCCCCATCTATTAGCTGGTTAAATGACGTAATGAATCGCGCGTCATTGATCTTTAGAGATTTGCTTAGAAACGCCTTGTTTTTATCGGTTTTGCTGACAAAACTTAATTCATCAAAAAAGATATTTTTGTAATGCGCATTTAATTAAAAAATGTATTATAATTCTGGTGTGTAGCTTGGTCTTTTTTTTTTCCAGTACCGATACGTGTTGATTTTGTTTCTTAAACATCTGCAAATTTAATTGCTTTTTTTTTTACAATCAAATTACGGTTACTTTGCGTAAATAAACGAGCTTACTTTGATATATCAATAGAAAGTGTTATCACAATAACGTAATTAAAATCCGGTGTTAAGTTTATTGATCACGTCACACGCGTGAGTGAAGCAGGAGCTAGTGTAATAATTTTAATCCTATTACAGTACATGTACACTATACATTGCAATTTAATTTGTACAAAGAATTTTTTTTTTAGAATTTTTTTTAAATGGCAATGAAACATAATTTATGCTGATTTTTAATTAATGTTATAATTTATTTGAAATTATACGGTATATTAATTTTCAAAATATTAAATCAACATTTTCCTAATGGGTACTTTTCTCATGACGTTTATCGGACAAATCTTCCCTTGCGATGAAAACTCTTGTATTGACCAAATATTATTCTCAAACCTAAATTTATTTTGGAATTTTTATTTTTTGAGTTTTATGCTGTTTAGATTTATTGCACTTCAAACTTATAATGGAAATTTGTTGAATATAAAAGCAGCACACCGGATCGTGCCGTATAAACGACGTCATAAACGACGAGGAGCATATGAATTTTGAAAATTTTAGCGGTATAATAACCTGACTTTCCTAATGCGATTCTAATGTTGAGCAAGATGAGTAATAGACTGGATAAAGAACGAATTGGTAGATTACTCGTTGCATTTAAGGGATTTCCTTGTGCAAAGTAATAGTAAAATTGCCTCTCGTCTTCTTTTCAGCGAAATTCTCCGAGGGGAAATAATAATAAAAAAAAAGATATGACTCAGATCTAAAATAGCATTTCTCCATTTCTAATCTAACAATTCCTTTTACTGTACCTAATTTTATCTTTTACTGTATTTTTAAAAAAAAACCCTGTAACTTTCCGACTGACCCAAATAACTCTGAAAAATACTAAAAATCATTCGGGTTTCTTTTTGATTAATTTAAAATAAAAATGACCATTTCAGTTATTTTATTAAATTTTAGTTTTATTTTTCGTAGTATTAATTTAGCTTCTAAGAGCAACGTTGTTATGCTGTATTTGAATAGGTGTTAATGGATGTATTTGGCTACCCGTGCAAATTGAATAGAATTAGCGTTTATTTGCCTGAGCTTTTACTAAAATGAGTTTCTTAAAGATGTTTCTCACATTATGAATCGCTCAGTTCCAAAAGTGGTTTTACACTACGTTCACATCGGATTTTTGAAACAGCTTTGGTTTAACTACTAATATAAACTAACCCCGTTTTCTGCAAACTGATTTTACCAAACTTCTTCGGTAAAACATTTTTTTTTTTAAGAAAAGCAAATGCTCTTTTTTAAAAAAAAATTGTTGGTCAAAGCCTACAACATATTAACCCAGAATATACTAATGGCACTGATTAATTTTATATAGCTTAAAATGTATTTGCGAGTGGGTTATGGTTAAGACTACTGTACCGGTATGGTGGAGTGTTCGCAGTGTTTCATGCTACAGTATATTATAGGGTGTGATTGCTATGAAAACCTCAAGCTGTCACTTAAATGCAGGTCAAGCAAAAAAAAAAAGGAAAATATATCACTTATCAAACGAAAACGATGCAACTGGGAAATAATAATAAAGTATTGTTTAATATTAAAAACGCTCATTTACTTAATGATGATGATGATAAATTTGATGAATTTTACGCTCATATCTTAAGGGAATAAAATTCACAAATTTGGAACATGACCGCGTTACCAATGTGTGTTTTTTGTGTCTTAAATATTTTTTAAAGTAGATATTTCTAACTTATTGGAAATTTTTAACTACTAAAGATAAAATATATTTTTTTTAAATTAATATCTTCTTTGATTTACGGTGGAATTCAGTGACGTAAAAATTACAATTCTCATACTTTGAATTTCGAAATTCACGCAAAAAAATAGCGGTTTTGGTACACTGTGCATTTCATTACAATATTACAAGTTCATAAAAAAAATTTTTTTTATCGCAAAATCAAATTAAAAAATGTCTGAGATTGTTCAAATAGAAGCTTAAAATAGGTAGGTTGGTACCCCACGGTGGGCTTTATAAAATTTGTACCGTAGGTAAAAAATGAAATCAATAATATTCGCGTTTATAAGAGTATATCATATCAATATCGCCGATATAACGCCGTATAACATTTGAAATAAAAATAGTTTTTTAATGCGCGAGTGTTAATCAATAAATTGTTCAATATTTGACGTCAAAACTTTTTTTTTTTTTTTAAATTATAATATTTATGAAGTTATCAGATTATATTAACATAATATTTAGATGAGTTTTCTTTTTCTCTCTCTCTCCTCTATTAATCGGATTAACATTGTTAATGCTCAAAATAAATTCGTGCGGTTGTTTTATATCGCCTAAATTATTTTGTTAATGTGTGATCTCAAATTTAAATTAGCAAAAAAAAATATATTCTTAATACTCCGTAATAAAAAAAAAGTGATGAAATTTGTGGCAAATGTTATTAAAAATTAATACGTTTTCAATTAAGCTTAGAAAACTAAATAGTTAAGTAGCGCACATTTCGATTGTGTAGTTGTCATGACAATACAGGTACTTATCAATCTAACTTCAATCGTAGTTCAGTAGCTATTTTTTTTTTGTCGCATTAATGTAAATCAATTTAAAAGTAAAAGTTGCACATAAAAACATGCACTACCACGCTATTTCTAATTGCAATAATTTGATTACCGTACCGTTAAAGTAAGTGAAGCAATCGAAATTTAAAAAAAAACGGTAAGCGTTTCCAAGAAACTTTGTTTTTCTGATTTCAAAAATTTGTCTAATTAGTTATTACTATTATTTTTTTTTTTTAGATTAGAACGTTGTTTTTTTTTAATATTTACGCAGCATTTTTTTTGTCTACGCTAGTCAAATTATAAAATTAAAGGTTTCAGTTTGACATTTTTAATAATTATAAATTTTTTTCATTGCGAAAACAATATTTTTTCCTTTATTAAATTTAAATATGCTTTCAACCTTAGATACGGTCTCCAAAAAACAGGATTCATGGACTGTTGAGAAACATGTAAATGTTAAATAGTCGCTTACCTGTAGACTTTCTTTTCCCGCTCATCAAAGTTTTTTTGAAAAATTGTATTGATATTAGTAAAAATATTGTTCGAATAATTTTTTTTTATATTTATAAAAAATATTGATATTAGTAAAAATATTGATTGAATACCGTAAATTTTTTTTTTAGAATTATAAAATATATTGATATTAGTAAAAATATTGATTGAATAATTTTTTTTATATTTATAAAAAGATATTGACATTAGTAAAAATATTGATTGAATAATTTTTTTTTATATTTATAAAAAATGCGGGTTTTCACTTTTAAAAAAGCGGATATAATACTTTTGAAAGCAAAATTAAAAATATTATTTACCAAAATGAAATAAAATAACAATGAAGCTTGTGTTACTGTACCTCAAATCTATCTTATAATGCCATCAAAATGCGCATTAAATTCGGAGGTTAATTTTGTCTGTTAGCTGTAAATTTCCATTTCGCTTAAGTTTTGTTTTTAAATTTTGTTTCAACTTTGAATAATTTATATGTTTTTCTGGCATTTCCAACTCCTACTTTCATTAGAGGGTATTTTCTATAGCTCAATTTGTCAATAACGAGAAACTTTTTTTCGAGGAACGCATTTAACGCGTTATGTACCAAAATAAGTTACATGTGTACGTCATTTGGTTTTGACAAGAACAGCGTTTGGGGACTGTTGCGATCAAGTTATTGAAAAAAAAAAAAGCAAAATTGTATTTCCAATAATGATAATTGTTTCTGTGCGCATTCACGCATATACAGTATACGCAAACATCATTTCTAAGGTCTCAAGAGACTTCACAATTTGTTATAGAAAATGTAAAAAGAAAAAAAAAAAAAAAAAGGTTAAAAAACAATATGGCATTTAAAATAATTATTATTATCGTTAGTTAATTTCCATTAGTTAAGCAAAAGCAAATGAAAAAGCAACGTAATTCAAAAGTTGTTAGTTTTTCCGTTCTGTGCTAATCGATCGCTATTGTGCGGTGAGAGCGGCGGCGGCGGCATTTTCTAACGCTCATTTTCAAACTGGTGCTCGTTGTTCGTTTTACAGTACAGTATACAATTCCACCTTTGTATTCACTAATTTCCTCTATTCTTCTTTTCCTAGACAATTAATTTTTTATTCAATTGTGGAAACAAAAGCGCATCTGATTAATATAATCCACTTTGTTCAATTATTCACAGCTTTTAAAGTGTATTTTCAATGGCATGAAATTTTGAACGGTTTCATTTTTAAATATACTGTACGTACATACATGTATACAGTTATATATAATAGGCCTACAGTATTTTAATAAATTTACTCGAATTAATATATATAAATTAACAAAAATTTAAGCTTGTTAAATGTTATTTTTACGTAGAGAAAGTTGCTATTTCGTGCAGTTATTAAAATTAAAAATTTAAAAGACTTTGCGTCATTGATTTGTTTTCTTTTTACTTAAGCATTCCGTATATTATTAATGGCTTCCATCATCCCGTCAAATGTGTTGTTTTTTGCTGCTACATTTAATGTTGATTATTATACGCGCGGCATTGCGTGGATTCTCGTCACTGGAAATAGCTATTAGTAGGCCAAAAGTTTAAATGTCGAGCAAAAGAGATAGGAAATGAGTGGGCGTGGTTTACCAACTCTTGAAGAAAATCGGCATGCTTTACACTAAGAGGATTAACACGTGACATATCATCTTCACAATACTACTCATCTAATCCTTTATTTTATTTGGAAAACTTATCGCAGCTTTGAAAACTACCAGTAATTTTGCCACATACAGTATTTTTTTTTTTTTATTTAAAAAAAAGTAGTACAGCGTATTGCTAGGTGTGCTCTAACACTTTTTGTAAATTAAAATTAATGTCGTATTCATTTAACTCTATACCCAGAAATTTCACTGTCATTTTTAGTACCGATATTTTAAAGTTTATTATAACTGTAATGCTACCTTCTAGTTTAATGTTGCTTAATGGGGAAAAAACAATGTAATCATAATAAATCTGTTATTTTATTTAAACTAGTTTTCAATTTAATTTTAAAGGTGAACAGTCTTGTATTATGATTTTAATGATTTACTTTTACTCTACATATTGTAATTATTTATTTCTATCGGAGTATTATTCTACTCGTTCTTGATGGTTACTGTAACGGCTGCTTTAATCGTACTAGTTAAATCTCACTTTCTAAAAGCTTTGAGCTGAAATTGAGAACAGCTAATGAGGGATGCTCGAGAAAAAAGCAAAACAAATCAAATGGATTTTAGATTAGATTTTTACTTTCACTTTTTCAACTTGACTTAAGCTACAGTGTTGTGTTTTAATAGTGACCGTATTAAAATTGAGGGGGGGGGGGGGGAAGGGGAAATACAGTAAGTAACATTGCGAATGAATAATTAGTTACGTGACCTTTTAAGTTACTGCCTCCAAATTTATTTAAATTACAAAATCAATAATAATGAAGTGGCAATGAACAAAAAGGCTGATGAAAATGTCTTTTTTCAAAAAGTTATGCTGTGACATAGACCATGGCCTATTATACAGTAGCTAAAATGGAAATGTCATTTGTTTTAGGTATGGACATACTGTAAACTGTCTACAAAGTGGCAGGGAAGATGATTATTCAGGTGTCTCTTTTACAGGTGCCCAAAGAGCATTTTATTTTTTTAAAAAAAATTTAATATTTTATTATAGTACAAAGATTTACTGGTTTTTAGAATAATTATTTTATTTTTGTACTATTTTAAAAATGGCAAAAATGTTTTAAAAAATTATTTATTTGAGTGTTACTACTGTACATGTACTAAAAACATTTTTAGCAAATTAAAACTCTTTTTTTTTCTCTTGAAACTTATTACAGTATATGTAGTTGGTACTTTCGTCATATTATATTTCTACTCAATTGCTAAAATTCAAAGTTTTTTTTTGAATTAGTTGCATAATTATTATTTTGTTAAAATTAATCGGTTATTTCTTGAAGGTCAAAATTATTGTTATTTATGCGAGGGAAGCAAAAATAGGAAGCGGATAGAGTTGTCAATTTTATTTACCGGTACTAAATTATTTTGAGTATACCTTTATTTATTTAAAATTTTTTTTTTTTTTTTGAAAATTTGTAATTTTCTCATCCATAGAGATTCGTCATACCTTAATGCAAAAGTTTTATCACATTACCGTAATTAAAATGCGAGTAAAATATTCTAACGTCCACCTACAGTAGATGGGGGTTACGCATGCGCCAGTTTAATTTCATGACCGGATCACTCTATATTTTAAATTACGCAAATTATTCTTTTTGCATCTATTTTTGTTCGCAATTGAGATATACTGTACTGTAATTTGTGCGCATTTTTAATTATTAATGATGGATTTTCATATAATAAATGTCAAAACGACAAAAACATATGGGTAGGCCTACTCTGCTAAAAGCGTGTGGTGAATACCGTAAAAGTTTTATATTAAATATTTAGTTTAAATATTTATTTCTATTAATATTTCGTATGGAATAGCGTCTATTAAAAAAAAAAACAGTTTATATTTTTACTGTTTTAATTAGGACTTTACAATCAATTATTTTGATAGTTCTACGATTGTCGTTAAACTACCATATTACTATTACTTTGAAAATAATAGGATATTAAATTTCGTCGTTGATTTTTAAACTTTATTTTAATTGACTAAATTACATTTTGCAAAGGAAGTTTTTATTTTTTAGCTTCAAGTCTTTCAATTCGAATCGTTCATTGATTATTAAACCGCTAACCATTAAATTTAAAATTTCCTTCCGATTTCAGTTAGTATTTATTTTCGTGTTGTATTATTTTTGTTTACTTCCGGTTGATGAATAGATTACGGTACCGAGAAATAAGGATTAACCATAATTTACGGTACCAACTTAACGTTTTTTATTTATTACCGTATAATTATACTGTATTTTATTCTGGGAAAAATCTTAAAAATATTAACGAACAAAAACTGTTTACAGTTTTACATTTTCATTCTTGAGAATTGATTTAATTGAAGCGACGCAAAATTCGGATTTTATTTAACCTTCGGTGTGGGCGAAGGTTTCGTTCCGCCGAAACTATACGCGTCATTCAAAATCGCGCAAATACAGAACCAATCAAAATAAGAGGAGTGTAGTTTATTTATTTTTTCAAATTCTAAAGTAAATGCACGACCTACTAATTGAGATTTAATTAAGCTTCGGCAAGTTTCTTTGCCTGGATGCGCACTTAATTTAACGTTCCGAAAACAAATTTTAGCTGCATAAAAAAGGCGAAAACTGGTTAATTTTAAGTGATTTTTTTCTTCTGCTATTGTTTAAAAAAAAAAAAATAATAAATGAAATGAAGTTGTGGAATTTTTAAAATTTAAAACTGTAAGTTTTTATAAATAAAAAAGTGCTCGCGTAAAAAAAAATATTTACTTAGAGAAGACTCGCGTAAACGAAGAATTACGTGCATTTTATGGAACTTGACAGTATTTTCTCGTAAATGCGTGACGCAAATGCAATGTCTATTATGAAAAAGCTAATTTGTAACTCAATATCTGTTTATAGAAATCAATTAATATTGATTGCGTATTTATTTTTATTTATTTATTTTTTTTTAAATGTCACAAAATGACAAACGTTTACATTCTCAAAATCCGAGTGTGCGTCACAGTATGAACGAAAACGAGTTTATAATTCTTTAATTTAAATTAATTATTAATTTTAATATAAAATTAAAGATAAAAACTCAAGTTTTTTAAACCATCCTTTTATTGTTTTTGATTAATAATTATTTTTATTGATTGCAAAAAATCTACTAATTCTGAACAACTAACACCTGTATTTTTATTGTACTTTTCTGATAACAATTCGATAAATTGAGTAGGAATGTGATCGTTAACGCTTCCGATTTTCTATTTTTTTTTTTTAAATTTCCACCACATTGTACAGTATGCCGGTTGTTTCCGATTTTTTGGCGTTTGAACTGTGGGCGCTTTGGATTGGCTAAGCAGGGCCGTGACGTAAAACAAACACCTGAGAGCGAGACCAATGAGCGCAGCAGCCCACAATTCTTAACATGCACGGTGCGCAATTGCAACAAACGTAACGTAGTGTGGCAAGCGTGGAAACAAACGTCCCCAACACAATTTCTATAAATAAGCCACGATTTGCTTTCGTTTTAGCGTTTTGGAAAAGCAGAAACGACGGAGAACTGACGACGAAAGCAACGCTACATTTAGCGTTTTGTTTTGCAAATCATTCGAGGACTTTTCTTCGGACCTTTATTTCGTTTTTCGACCTACTTTCACAGCCGGAAATTTTTACTTAGTTGTTTTTTTTCTCCTGTGGCTGTTTGCAACTTGAACTTTTTATTTCCGTTTTGGGTTCGAACGAGAAATTATTAGAAAAATAAATATAAATTTTGTTTTGATTATTTTTTTCTCGATAACTTTTTTTTGAGAAAAAAAAAAATTTTGCAAAAAAATTATAAAAAAAAAAATACTAGAAAAAAAGTAAAAAGATTTTGAATCAATGACGATGAATGGTCGTCACGTGATGTCTACTCTGGCGCTTTTTGTCACCCTCATCGTGTCCAGTATGACCGCTGGCCCTACTCAGGCTCTCGATATTGGCAGGCTACTTAGAAACAGGATAAACGTCCATAAAAGAGCAGGTAAATTAAATTCCTATATAACTTTTTGTTTATTTACAATTAAATTTATTCAAATTTTTTTACATTTTTGAATTTTTTTTATTATTTTTTTTTTTTTTTGCTTTGTTTATTTCAAAAAAAATTATCTGCCAAATTAAGCTATTAATTATTATTGTTATGGAGATGGAAATAATGCTAAGCTTGTCATGAATTTTTAATTGTTTGCAATTTCAAAGTGGAATTTGTATTTCCATTTGGATATTGCGTGATTAATTAATGAAGAATTTTTTTTTATTTTTTCAAATAATTGGTTTTTGTGGAACAGAAAGTTATAATAATGATCGTATCTGCAAATTTTTTTTCTTGTGCATTTTATAAAATCTAAAAAAAAAAAAAACTTAATTTTTGGCCGACACGATATTTTTGAATAATATTAAATGGTTGAATTATGTGTATTATTTCTAATTATCACTTTATTCCAATTTTAATATTTTTTAAAATGAAATTGAGTTAATTTTTAGTTGAATTTATTTTCTTTGCGCAGTAAAAGTAGTATTAAAGATCACATTTATTCAAATTAAGTTTTTCATTTTTATTTGAATAAAATTGCATTACCGGTGTTTCATTTCCTTACATTATTTTTTTTTTTTTTGCTTGGTAAAAAAAACCCGATTTCGAAGATGATTTTTTCTTACGATTCATATCTCGAAAATATTTCTCCATTATTATATTTTTCTCGCTTCGAGCTATTGTCTGCGGGGGCGATGCGCAATGAGCATGGTGGCTGGTCGAGCATACCAAAATGATGCTTTGTCGCCTCCACGCTCCTTATTCTCGCGGGGGTATATGTGTAGATGACTGGGATTAAGATCGTTTCTTCCGAAAGATAAAAAGTAGAGAGAAGTTTTCTTTTTTTTTTTTTTTTTTCTTCTTTTTAAGAATAACGACGTGAGCAGTTTTTAAAACCAAATGTCATGATACTTTTCGAAAATGACAAAAAAAAAAAAAATGGAGGAGAAAAAGAAAATCTATAGAAATGAGCGTTTATTTCTGGAAAAAGTTACAGCATGAGACAAAAAAAAAATATTTAATAACGATTTTGAAAAATGAAACCGGATAGATTCGAAATTTGCTCGGAATGGAATTTAATGACCCAAACTTTTTATCGAGGTGAGATGTCTTTTTTGTTGTTGTTTTTATTTTTTACTGGTTTCTTCGCAACAATCTTGATAAAAGCAAAGCTCGTCCAATCGGATTGTTTTTCTTTTTTTTTTTCTTTTTTATTGATAAGGACTATTTTTATCTAAGGGTATTGAGTAAACGACCGAACGTCCCTCGCGCAGTTAAGAAACCGGCAGTAGAAAGCCAATTTAAAGAAGGAACGGATATAAAGCTTCCTCTTCTTTTTTTGTGAGAGAGTTTTCTTTTTTACGTTTTTAAAATAAAATAAATAATAAAAAAAAAAAAGCTTTTAACGAAGCTTTTGCTGTCGATGTTCAATTGAGTTTGGTTTTGGGTGAAATTCAATTGTACAATGTCAAATTGTTCTCTTTACATCGACATCAAATAAAGTTCTGTATAAGACACCTTTAAAACTCCTCAGTCTGGTCGCTTACAATGTCTGCAAAATTAGGTTGTGTTTGCGGCTTATAATATTACAGTAACGAAATTTAATTTATATCTTGCAAACTGTTTTTTTTTTTAATGTTATACCGGCGCAATAAAAGGATATTTTCTTTCCTAAAATTTAATATTGTGACAATTGATTAAAGAATAATTTTAATCAATTTTTAAAAAAAAACGTTTATTGCAAAGTTAAGTTGCAGCTTGAATGCAGAGTTTTGAACGAATTTGAAGAATTTGCGTAGCAACCGGAACGCCCCTCCGGCCAAGTTCAAGCTCTGAATTCAACACAGTGTATTAGAAAAGTTCAAATAAAATAATACTCCGAGTAGATTTTAAAAGTTCACTGTGCCATAATTACCAAATACTAATGATACATTGATGCTTAGTTGAATAAGTTGAAAAACTTATTTCGTAACCAGTTAAAATACTCCGGAACAATTTCCCTATTATTTCTAAGCATTGTGTTATTTTTTTTTAGTTATTTTTTACAATTTTAAATTTTATTTTTTTGGATTTTTTTAAAAAATTCATAAAAGAAAACGCTAATTGCAAACTTTACCTACAGACAAATTGTTTATTTGCTAACGAGCGCTAATAAATTCAGTAATAATAATGATAAAATCAGAGAGTTGCATGACGTAGTAACTCCGCCAAACGTTATACTGTACATACAATCTTGTTCTGTATATTATAGTTTTATAAAAATAAACCATTGGCGAGATAATTTATTTATTTTAAAAAAATATGTACCGTATCTGAAAAAATGTTTTGCATCGGTACATATTTTATTTGAGTACCCCAGACGCAAAGACCGCTAACTGCACTTTTTGTAAAAATTGAGTTAGAGGTACCATTTTAATCGTCTT
>JAQGAZ010002246.1:0-19380 GCA_034692225.1 Polydesmus complanatus
TTAGTCGCCAATATTAAGTTTTAGTCGCCAATATTAAGTTTTAGTCGCCAATATTAAGTTTTAGTCGCCAATATTAAGTTTTAGTCGCCAATATTAAATTCCAGGAGCCAATCGTAGGTTTTACTCGCCAATAATACATTTTACTCGCCAATATTAAGTTTTAGTCGCCAGTTATAGGTTTTAATCTCCAATTTAAGATTTGGTCGCCAATATTAAATTCAAGTCGCCAATAATAAATGTTACTCGCCAATAATAAATTTTAGTCGCTAATAATAAATTTCAGTCGCCAATAATAGGTTTTAGTCGCCAATTTAAGTTTCAGTCGCCAATAATAAATTTTAGTCGCCAATCTAAGTTTAAGTCGCCAATATTATGTTTTAGTCGCCAATCATAAATTTTAGTCGCCAATAATAAGTTTCAGTCGCCAATAATAAGTTTCAGTCGCCAATAATAAATTTTAGTCGCCAATAATAGGATTTAGTCGCCAATATTAAATTTTAATCGCCAATCGTAGGTTTTAATCGCCAATATCGAGTTTAAGTCGCCAATTTAAGATTTGGTCGCCAATATTAAGTTTTAGTCGCCAATTAAAAATTTCAGTAGCCAATAATAAATTTAGTCGCCAGTTTGAGTTTTAGTCGCCAATCATAAATTTTAGTCGCCAATAATAAGTTTCAGTCGCCAATAATAAGTTTCAGTCGCCAATAATAAATTTAAGTCGCCAATAATAAATTGTAGTCGCCAACATTAAATTCCAATCGCCAATCATAGGTTTTAGTCGCCAAAATCAAATTCAAGTCGCCCAAAATAGGTTTAAGTCGCCAATAATAAATTTTAGTCGCCAGTTTCATATTTTAGTACGTAAACAAAACAATACAAAAAAAAACACACACACACACCGGAAGTATTGAATATCCCGCCAATTACCAAAATTTTTACTTTTGAAAATGAATCCCCACTTCCGGTGCACGTTGAGGATTACACAAAAATCGATTTTTCTTCCCCGGAAATCGGCTCTCGACATAAACTTCCGCCGTTAGTTTGCTTCGGAGTACGCGCATGCGTCAGGGGTAGCAGAAGAGGAGGGGGTGTGGGAGGGATGGAGGGAGAGTAGCAGATGGAAGGTGCCCGAGGCGCATGCGCGTGCGTGGGCTGCTGTGTGTGTGGCCCTCTGGCGGTGGCGAGGGGAAAGCGAAGCGTAATTGGACCAAAGGGCTTTCGCTTTTGTTCGCGCCGAAACGACTGGCGGTTGACAAAGGACCTCCATTCGCCTCCGGGCCCTTACGTCACCCCCACCCACACGGCGCATGCGCAAACCCCTGCGATGGAAATGAGAACACGTCATCACACACTCCAACGATAATAATAATAATAGTAATAACGATGATGATGATGATGAGGGTAACGAGAGTTTCATAAAGGCCCTTTCGTTACATTATTATAGAGGGGGGGGGAGGGAGAGCTTTTAAGCGGAACGCTCAGGGACAACTTCCGGAACGCTTGGCAAGGCACGTTGCGCTTTGCATCTTTTCATACAACTTTAATGCAAATCTTTTTCATTTGATTAACATGTAAATCTCACCCATAGACATTGATGTAAATCTCTCTTATAAATTTTAAAGTAAATCTCTTCCATTAACTTTAAAGAAAATCGTTCTAATAGAATTTAATGTAAATCTTTCCTTTAAAATTTAATGTAAATCTCTCGCATCGACATAAACCTAAAACGATAAATCTAATAAATTTTAATGTAAATCTTTTCCATTGACCTTAATACAAATCTTTCTAATACAGTAGTAAGATATTTAATGTAAATCTTCCCTTTACAATTTAATGTAAATCCTTCCTTCAAAATTTAATGTAAATCTTTTCTTAAAAATTTAATGTATTATCTTTTCTTAAACATTTAATGTAAATCTCTCCCATTGGCTTTAATGTAAATCTCTCCCATTGGCTTTAATGTAAATCTCTCCCATTGGCTTTAATGTAAATCTTTCCCATTGGCTTTAATGTAAATCTTTCCTTTACAATTTAATGTAAATCCTTCCTTCAAAATTTAATGTAAATCTTTTCTTAAAAATTTAATGTAAATCTCTCCCATTGGCTTTAATGTAAATCTCTCCCATTGGCTTTAATGTAAATCTTTCCCATTGGCTTTAATGTAAATCTTTCCTTTAAAATTTAATGTAAATCTCTCCCGTAGGCTTTAGTGTAAATCTTTCCTTTAAAATTTAAAGTAAATCTCTCCCACACACTTTAATAAAAATCTCTCTCATCGACTTAAATGTAAATCTCTCATGAATTTTAAAGCAAATCTCTTCCATTGATTTGAATATAAATCTTTCCTTTCAACTTTAATGTAAATCGCTCCAATAGGCTGTATTGTAAATCTTTCCAGTAGATTTTATAAAGTAAATCTCTTCAACAGGCTTTTAAAGCAAATCTTTCTCATAAAACTTTAATTCAAATCTCTCCCATAAACTTCATTGTAAATCTTTCCTTTAAACTTTAATGTAAATCTTTCTCATAAACTTTAATGTAAATCCCTCCCATTCGCTCTAATGTAAATCTTTCCTTAAATATTTAATGTAAATCCCTCCCATTCGCTCTAATGTAAATCTTTCCTTAAAACTTTAATGTAAATCCCTCCCATTCGCTCTAATGTAAATCTTTCCTTAAATATTTAATGTAAATCCCTCCCATTCGCTCTAATGTAAATCTTTCCTTAAAACTTTAATGTAAATCTCTCCCACATACCTTTCCCACTCTGCATCGTTTTTGTTTTTTTTAAGAGTAACGTAAACAAGATGCAAAGCGAGCTATGTAAACAAACGTTGACGTCATCGCCTGACGTAGAAAGGAAGAAAAAAAGCTTTGATTGGAAGAAGAAGAAGAAACAATATTGACTTAAGCCAGAGGAGAGGACGCTGTCGTCATGGCAACCGGAAGTAAAGAGCAGCGGCGGCGGTGGCGGTCATTGCATTCCGGTGATGACATTTGCCATGATGTCATTTATGCCTTACCCCACTGGCCGCCAGTGTGACGCGCGTGTATAGCCGGAAGGGGAGTGGACATTAGGCTGACCGTCATCCAATAAGTACACACAAAACGATTGGCAAAAGGCCAAAAAACCAAAGCAATTTAAACATGGCTTCCCTCCCGCACCACGTCATCAATTATTCCATTCCGTCTCTCTCTCTCTCTCTCGAGCGCCACCAGGCGGAAATCTCGACGAGCAACTCGCACGCCGCTTTAATTATTCACTCGCCGACGTCACACGCTCTGTGTATTATGCAGGCGCATGACGTCACTCTTTAGGTTTAGGGCCCTTTACATTCCGCCGTAGGAAATGAAAAGTCTTTGACGATTCAGCGTGAAAAGCGAATTAAAAAACGTAAGGTATTTTTTTTTTTATTTGTGCACCGGAAATTTCCACTTTGAATCTTTTGATAGTGAATCTTTTCACTTTGAATCCTTTCAGTCGCCAATTTCAGATTCCAGTCGCCAATCTTTGATTTTAGTCGCCAAATTAAATTTCAGTCGCCAAACTTAGGTTTTAGTCGCCAAATTAAATTTCAGTCGCCAATCTCGAATTTTAGTCGCCAAATTAAGTTTCAGTCGCGAATCTTAGATTTTAGTCGCCAATTTAAGTTTCAGTCGCCAACCTTGGATTTCAGTCGCCAATCCTAGATTTCAGTCGCCAACCTTGGATTTCAGTCGCCAAATTTAGATTTCAGTCGCCAATCTTAGATTTCAGTCGCCACTCTTAGATTTCAGTCGCCAATTTCAGATTCCAGGCGCCAATCTTAAATTTTAGTCTCCAATCTTAGATTTCAGTCGCCAATCTTAAATTTTAGTCGCCAATTTAAGTTTCCGTCGCCAAATTAAGTTTCAGTCGCCAAAGTTAGATTTCAGTCGCCAATTTAAGTTTTAGTCGCCAATCATAGATTTTTGTCGCCAATCTTAGATTTTAGTCGCCAATTAAAGTTTCAGTCGCCAATCTTAGATTTTAGTCGCCAATCTTAGATTTCTGTCGCCAATTAAAGTCTCAGTCGCCAATCTTAGATTTTAGTCGCCAATTAAAGTCTTAGTCGCCAATCTTAGATTTTAGTCGCCAATTACCATGTTTTCGAATAAAACTTAGAAAATCCGGAAGTTGAATAGTAATAATTGCTGACGTAACACCCAAAAAATTCGCTCATTAAAAACTTAACACTAAAAAAAAAAATTCGATTTCGATTGCAATCGAACGATTACAATATCGATTCTTTTCCCATCAATGACGTCATAACCCCCCCCCCCCCTTAAAAACACCCGGACATTTTTCCACTCGAAGAAGTTCGCATCTTGGACACCGGAAGTTGGCTCACTCAAAAAAAAAAAACTCTCGACTTCAACCAACCCAAAAAAAATAATCGATAATCGCGCAGATAATATCGATTCTTTTCACCTTCGATTACGCGCGTATAAAGACTTGCGCGATGTGAGCGCAGGCGTTGTCACTCGGCCTGACGTCACCGCTCACCTGCCCCTACCTACCTACCGGTACCCTCTACCCCCTCTCCCATTCACAACTCCCCCCCCCCCCCGACACCCCTCGCACCTTAATCACCATCATTATCCTCTCCGCAAACACTTTACACATGCCAACCCTAATTAATAACACACCTCACAAAGCGAATAACGCACGCACGCGCATGCGCAATATTAATAATAATCATAATAAATAATTTCGCAGGCTGTAAATCAGTGGACAGACACGTCATCAATTAGCCCCACCCCCCCCTCGGCCCATAACAATAATAATTACCTGTGTGTGAGGGAGAAAGAGAGATAGGGGGGGGGGGGGGAAATATTAACAAGATGGCGGCCGACGCGGTAAATGAAAAACGCGTAATTTTAAATTAACGAGAGACGAATTGGCAGTGCGCAAGGGCCGCGAGGAAAAGGCCCTTAGGGAGGATGGAGAGAGAGGGAAGATGGAAAGGGCGGGGAGAACGGTTAAACCTAAGGGCCAAAAGCGCCCTTTAACGAGGAAATGCGCGAAACGAAGTCTCGGATGAACTTTCCCTGGGGCCCTTAGTTTTGTGCCCCTTGTTCTCGCTCAGAATCTCTTAAGTAAGGCTAGTTCTCACATTGCATCTCCCGCGATTTTAATCGCCGGAAGTGCAGTAATTTTAAGCTAAATGCCCCCCCGTAACTTGTTTAAATTCGGGCGGGACCCTCTCTATTACGGACATTATCAATTTAGTATCTTAAACTTAAATGTTGATAACCTCTATACTAAGACCATAATAATAAAACAACGTTTAAAAGATGAGACGGAAAATTTAAAATACTGTACGTGGAAAATCAGGGTTGTAATAACTAAACCTGTCTATTGCGGACACCTCTTAAAAGGCGAATAAGACATCTATTATATTAATGGAATGGGAGAAAAAAAAGATTCAAAGTAAAGAAAAAAGATTCAAAAAGAAAAGAAAAAAAATTATAGAAACAAAAAAAAAAAAAATTATGAAAACGAAAAACAAAAAAAAAAATACTAATTGAAAACGAAAAATATTTTTATGAAATCAAGAAAATTTATTGAAAACGAAAAATATTTTTATGAAATCAAGAAAATTTAATGAAAACGAAAAAAATTATGAAAACAAAAAAAATTTCGTGAAAAAAAAAAAAATTTTTAAAAGAAAAACAAAAAAAAAATACTAATTGAAAACGAAAAAAATTATGGAAACAAAAAAAATTTCGTAAAAAAAAAAAAAAAAAATACTAATTGAAAACGAAAAATATTTTCTATAAAATCAAAAAAATTTATTAAAAAGGAAAAATATTTTTTATGAAATCAAGAAAATTTATTTAAAACAAAAAAAAAAAAAAAAATTATAAAAACGAAAAAAATTTTTATGGAAACGAAAAAAAAATATTGTAAGCGAAATACAAAAAAAAAAAAAAATAATAATTCTGAAAACGAAAAACAACAACAACAAAAAAATAATAATTGAAAACAAAAAAACAAACAACCGGAAGTAGTTACTCAATCCTTTCTACAGCGGACACCAACAAATAATTACAAAAAAAAAAAAAATTCATTTCCGGCGCCCTAAAGTTATATACGGTAAACCCTAAGGGCTATAATATTATACCGGTATCATTTCCCGCCTCCAAAAAAAAAAAAAGCCCTAACTAAAACAGCGGGACCCTTTTATAATCTCTCTAAAAATCTAATAAACAAAATGTTTACATAATAATTATTGTTAATACAATGTACTAATAAAAATAATAAAAAAAAAAAACTCGTTTAACCGGAAGCCATAAATATTTTTTTCCCGCCAAAAAAAAACATCAGACGCGGTAGTTTTTTTTTTAACTTAAGGCTTAATTTAGGGCCCCAACAGCAATAATAATTTCAACGTATATAATATTTTTTTCTTTCCATTCAAATTCAATTCGAATAAAACGAAACTCCGCCCACTTCTTTTTTTTTCTTCTTATACACAAAACGCGTAATATGTAAATGAGAGTCGGCGAACACCAAAGGCCCCAAATTGCCCTCATTTACACTCTCTCTCTCTCTCATTCGATGTGTGTGTTATATAATAATAATTCAATTTCGATTCGAATTTTATTGAACATGAAAAAAAAAGGAACGCTGGTTGAGTATAATTTTCACCGTAGAGGGGCGTAGAGGGGCGCTGCGGTTGGGAGAGGGACAATTGCGGTGAGGGATAGGACCTCTCCACTCCAACAGCAACAATCACTCTTTTGTTACCCTCCCTTGTTGTTGAATAAGAGAGAGAGAGAGACCGCAAATGCCCTTAGTTATGTCTTGTCTCTCTCTCTCTCTCTCTTTCTATGTATTATGGAAATGGAGGAAAACAACATTCGCAAAGGCCCTTTCATTCCGAGACCATGGGATGCTATTAAACAAACTACCGGAACTCTCCCGACACAAATCCTCCCGTGTTGTGAGTTTGGAAACAAAATGGAGGATTACATATTTTTTTAAAAGTATAAACTAATGTTCCACGTAAAGTTAATGCTCAAAAAGGAAGAAGAAGATCGTTTTTTATCGGAAATCGTTCTTTAAGGGGTGAACCGTCTCTTAAGAAAATCGTTCTTTTCATAGATCAAATTTTTTATTTTGAGTTTTAGACTAAATCGTTCTTTATTGGAGTGAAACGGTTCTTATTTTTCAAGAAAATCGTTCTTTTTATAGATCGGATCTTTCCTTGGTCTAAATCGTTCTTTTTTTTTTTGATTAAACTACTCTAATTATCGAAAGAGTGAATCGTTTTTTAATTGATCTTGCATTCTTTTTGAGTACCGATAGATCGCTCTTTTTTGAGTAGATCGTTCATTGAATAGATCGCTGTTTCTTTTTTTCAATAGATCGTTCTTTTATTAGTAAATCGTCCTGTTTTGATTAAAAGCGTTCGTTTTGAAGTAAAATGACCGAAAATCGTTCATTGAAGAGTGAATCGCTCTCATCTTTCAAGAAAATCGTTATTTTTACAGATCGTTCATTTTTTTTTTTTTTGAGTAGATCGTTCTTATTTTGCCTGTTATAAAATTTTAAAAGTACCGTACTATTATTATTATTATCAAAAATCGTTCTTTTTATTGATCGATTTTTTTTTTTTTTTAGTCTAAATCGTTCTTTTTTGAGTAAACTATTCTTATTATCCAAAATCGTTCTTTAAAGAGTGAATCGTTTTTCAATAGGTCTTTTTTTTTTGAGTACTGATAGAACGTTATTTTTTGAGAAGATCAATAGCAAGTCGTTCGTTTTGGGAGTAGATCGTTTTTTTTAGTAGTAAAAGCGTTCTGTTTTGATTAAAGCGTTCATTTTGGAGTAAACGATCGAAAATCGTTCTTTATTAAAAGTGAAACAGTTCTCATTTTTCAAAAAAATCGTTCTTTTTATAGATCGTTCTTCTTTCCTTGGCCTAAATCGTTCTTTTTGGAGTAAATTCTTATTATCGAGTGGATCTTTTTTTAATAGATCTTGCTTTTTGAGCACTGGTAAATCGTTCCTTGAGTAGTAAATCGTTCTTTTAGAAGTAAATCGTTCTTTTAGAAGTACATCGTTCTTTTAATAGTAAATCGTTCTGTTTTGATTAAAACATTCATTGATCGAAAATCGTTCTTTTTTGAGTAGATCGTTCTTTTAGTACACTGTAGATCGATCTTTTTTCCTTAGCCAAAATCGTTCTTCTTTGAGTAAACTATTCTTTATTACCGAAAATCGTTCTTTAAGGAGCGTATCGTTTTCATCTTTCAAAAAACAAAAAATCGTTCTTTTACAAGTAAATCGTTCTTTTTATGGATCGGATCTTTTTTTCTTTGGACTAAATCGTTCATTCTCGAAAAAATCACTTTTTTGGTTGAGTAAATCGTTCTTTTTATAGATTCACTGATCTTACCGTAGAAAATCGTTCTAAACAAAAAGATTGAAAGCGAAAAAGGATTCAAACGGAGATTATAAGGTTGCGCCAGGAGGTTCCGGTTCCCACCGCCTCCCACCCCATCTCCCCCCCCCCTTCCTCCTCCACCCCCTCCGCCATTTTGATTCGACTTGTTTTCTTTCTGCGCGTATCATAATAATAATAATAATTGTCGTTAAGCCTAAACGCATGTGAAAGGAAGCAACGCGCATGTGCATCGATATGTTTCCAGATGGGCACTTTGTGTGCTTCCGCTCCACTGCGCCTAAGCCCTTACCCCCCAAACGACTAAGCCGGAGCTTAATCAGCCAACAATGGCGGCTGAATTTAACCCTCCTCCTCCTCACCCAGCGCACCCTAGCGGCGAATGACGACTCCTTTCACCGCGTATTACGAGTGACGTAGGCTCAGTGTCCCTAACGTGACACCTGAATTACACGCCACTTAACCAGGGATCGATGACGTCAAAACACGAACACCCATAGACTGTAATGTAAATCTCTCCCATTCACTTTAATGCAAATCTCTCCCATTTATTTTAATGTAAATCTCTTTTATAGACTGTAATGTAAATCTCTCCCATTCACTTTAATGTACCGCAAATCTCTCACAATAACTTGTAAATCTTCCCCATTGAATTTAATGCAAAATTTACCCAATAAGTTTACAGTAAATGTAAATCTCTCTCATTAACTTTAATGTAAATCTCTCTCATTAACTTTAATGTAAATCTCTCCCATTAACTTTAATGTAAATCTCTCATTAACTTTGATGTAAATCTCTCATTAACTTTGATGTAAATCTCTCATTAACTTTGATGTAAATCTCTCCTGTACACTTTAAAGTAAATCTCTGAAATAATTTATTATGTAAATCTCTCCAATAAATTTTAAAGTAAATCTCTCCCATAAACTTCAATGTAAATCTCTCCCATAAACTTCAATGTAAATCTCTGTCCCATTAACTTTAAAGTAAATCTCTCTCATTAACTTCAATGTAAATCTCTCCCATAAACTTCAATGTAAATCTCTGTCCCATTAACTTTAAAGTAAATCTCTCTCATAAATTTTAATGTAAATCTCTTCCATAAATTTTAATGTAAACCTGTCCCATTAACTGTAATGTAAATCTCTCCTGTAGTAAGCTTTAAAGTAAATCTTTGAAATAATTTACTGTATCATGTAAATCTTTCCCCATTAACTTTAATGTAAATCTCTTTCATAAAATTTAATGATTTAATAAATCTCTTTAATGGAAAATGTTTCTTAGAAACTTTACCGTAAATCTCTTTCAATAATTTGCAATGTAAATCCCTCACGCCCAAACTTAAATGTAAATCTTTGCCATAGAATTTAACGCAAAATTCCCCCCTCATAAATTTTAACATTCATTTTTATGTAAATCTCTCATACATTTTAATTGTAAATCTCTCCATACAGGTTAATTGTAAATCTCTCATACAAATTAATTGTAAATCTCCCAATACAGTTTTATGTAAATCTCCCAATACAGTTTTATGTAAATTCCTCCCATAGACTTTAACGTGTAAATCTTTAATTTTGCTCTATTTCTAATGGAACGAGTGCAATGTAGTTAAATGCTTTGTTTTGTTTACATAAAAATTAAACTAGGCCAAACTTTTTTTTATTTAATTAAACTTAAAAATAAACAAAAAAAAATAAATAAATAAAAAAAAAAATAAACAAAAAAAAAAAAGTTTATTTTGAGAGAAAACAATGAAAATGAAACCTCCTCTAAGCCCCTCCCCTTCACCTCTCTCTGTCTGTGGGGAAGAGGTAGAGAGGTAGAGGTGGCGGGCTCCCCCTGGCGGCCACCTGCACATGCGCACGCAGGTCAATCAGGTGAGATAAACAAAAAAGCTTAATTAAACAATAAAAATAATTAACTTCCGAAACCAAAAGCCAAAACCTTTTTCTCACGCGCCAAAACAGAAAGATTTACATCGGGGGATTTACATACGCAGATTTACACCTACATAAATCTCTCGCTTCACAAGCGGCGCACAATATTATTATTAAAAAGATGTTTACGTAATTCATACATCTCGCTTTGCGTCTGCAAATTTTTTTTTTTTTATTTTTACTTTGAATCTCAAAATTTTCTCTTTAAAAATCGAACATTTTTTTGTTTTTTTCCCCCTTTGAAACTCGAAAAGTTTTCTTCTAGAAAACCGAAAAAAAAATTTCTTTGAATCTCAAATTTTTTTTTATTGAATCTCGAAATTTTTTCTCGAAAATTTTTCCCTTTAAAAATCGAAAAAAATGTTCTGTGAATCTTGAATTTTTTTTCCACTTTGAATCTCGAAAAATTTTCTATTTGAAATCGAAAATATTTCTCTTTGAAAACCGAAAATATTTCTCTTTGAAAACCGAAAAATTTTTTACTGAATCTAAAAATTTTTTTTCCCTATTAAAACTCGAAATTTTTCTCTGAAAAACGAAAAATTTTTTCTTTGAATCACGAAATTTTTTTTCGATTTGAAAATCGAAAATTTTTTCCTTGGAATCTCAAAATTTTTTCCCTTTGAAAATCGAAAATTTTTTTCTCAAATTTTTTTTCCCTTTAAAACTCAAAATTTTTTCTCTGAAAATCGAAAATTTTTTTCTTTGAATCTCGAAATTTTTTTTTTCCTTTAAAACTCGAAAATTTTTCACTTTAAAAATCGAAAAAAAACTCACTTTGAATCTTTTGAAATTAACAAGAAATTTGATTTTCACTTTGAATCCTCTTAATTCGCTTTGAATCGCTTTCTTTCCCCCCTTCTTCAATACCAAGATTCACAGCGAGCTCTATCTCCCAACCCGCTTTTCCATACAAATTACGTCAAAAAAAAAAAAAAAACTACCCGCGTTCGGCAAAAGAAAAATGGAAATAAAAAGCGCGTTGTCCGAGGGCTGGCTGAGCGTAGAACGAGGGAGTGAAAGGTGCGCACGTAACGCATAAAGATTATCGAAGTGGAGGGGTAAATCATCGCCGATGTTGTCCGCGTCACGATGACCGGAAATAAAGATGAAAGTGAAGAGTGGGCGGAAGTGCCGTTGAGGTGTAAAATGAGCCTCGAGTGGACCATAACTCACGTCACCACCGGCCACCGCACACACCTCGTCCGCCCCTCACGTGACGCCAGGAGAGGGAGAGACGCGATTTACGACCTCTACGCGCGGTAGGCTTATTCGACTTAGGCCTTAACGCGAGAGGCCTTTTCCGAGGAGAACGGAGACCACTTCCGGCGGACACTTGTGCCTTTAGTTTATGCGAAAAAGAAATTTAAGCGAACGAAATAGAAAATATTTAGTGTAGAAAATGATGAACTTTAGTAAACAAAAAAAAATATAGTTTTAGTGAACGAATTAGAGTGATTCTAGTGAACGAATTAAGAGTGTTTTTAGTGAATGAATTAGAGGGATTTTAGTGACCGAATTAATGTGATTCTAATGAACGAATTGGAGTGCTTTTAGTGAACTAATTAGAGAGCTTTAAGTGAGCGAATTAGAGAGATTCTAGTGAGCGAAATTTTAGTGAACGAAAAAGAGTGATTCTAATGAACGAATTAAGAACGATTTTAGTGAGCGAATTAACGTGATTCTAGTGAACGAGTTAGAGTGCTTTTAGTGAATAAATTAGCGTGATTCTAGTGAACAAATTAGAGTAATTTTAATGAACGAATTAGCGTAATTCTAGTGACCGAATTAATGTGATTCAAATGAACGAATTAGAGTGTTTTTAGTGAGCGAATTAGGCGTTTCAAGTGAGCAAAATAGCAAAATTTTAGTGAACGAAAAAGCGTGATTCTAATGAACGAATTAAGAACGCTTTTAGTGAGCGTATTAACGTGATTCTAGTGAACGAATTGGAGTGCTTTAAGTGGTCGAATTAGCGTGATTCTAGTGAGCAAAAGAGCGAAATTTTAGTGAACGAATTAGAGTGATTATAGCATGGCAAAATTTAAGTGCAGACAATTGCATGATTTTAGTGATCAAAATAAGAGTGATTTTAGCGAACGAAGAGCGTAAGTTAAGTCATCGGAGTAACAAAATTTTAATAAAAAAAAAAAAAAAAATAGCGTAGCTTTAGTGGACGAAAAAACCTAATTATCATAGTGACCAAAATAACAAAAAAAAAAAAAAAAATTTAGTGACAGAAATAGCGTAATTTTAGTAACCGAATATTTAGTGTAAAAAATAGACAACTTTAGTGAGCACCAAAAAAAAAAAAAAAAAATTACAATTTTAGTGAACGAAATGACAAAAGTTTAGTGCCGAAAATTCAGTAGTCAAATCTTTAGCAAACGAAATTTTAGTGACTAAAAAAAATAACAAAGTTTTAGTGTCGCGAAATAACGATTGTGTTAGTTGACTCAAAAGTAACGTAATTTTTA
The DNA here is from genome assembly GCA_034692225.1 of Polydesmus complanatus. Taxonomy (NCBI): domain Eukaryota; kingdom Metazoa; phylum Arthropoda; class Diplopoda; order Polydesmida; family Polydesmidae; genus Polydesmus; species Polydesmus complanatus. Next base: position 12,847 of record JAQGAZ010002246.1, read on the forward strand.
GTCTCCCACCCAAATAACAAAGTTTCAGACACTTAACTAACAAACTTTTAGTGTCTGATAATAATAATTAAGTTTCCCTTATCGAAATAGCGGAAAGTTTAGGTGACCAAAAATTAACGAAATTTTGATCCGACATAACTAGCGGAAGTGAGCGAAGAAAATGGAACCGGAAATGAGCGAAATATTTTATCCTCAAATTTAAGTGTCACGGAATTTCGTAGAAAGCGAAGCCTTAAAAGTGAGGACAGAGGCCTTAATATAAAATGATTAAAGGCGTAACAGAAACGTAACTACTAAGCGTAACGTAAAACAGAAGAAGAAGAAGAAAAAGTCCCCCGAAACTACCGTAAAGTGTTAACGCCGCAATTAATAGGAATTTTAAAGGACTTTTAACGCTACCGTAGTTAACGAAAAAAAATTACGAAACCTCATAATACATAATAATTAATTTAAAAAAAAAAAAATAATAAATACGAAAGCGCAAAAAAGACTCACCGTTCAAATAATAATAGTGTTTCAAAAGCTTCACTAGTTAAAATTACGGAAACCTTAAAAATAGTACTGACCACCCATTAAAATTTTTTTTTTAAAAAAAAAAAAAAACATTGGGGCCTTTAGTACCGCACTACCGGTAGTTAAAAAAAATTATACGGAAACCTTGAAAAATGACCAACCAAAAAAAATAAATAAATAAATAAATAAAACACATAAAAATTGAGACATAATTAAAAATAATACGAAAGTTCGAAAATGACTACCCTAAAAATTTTTTTAAAAAAAAAAAAAAACATTGGGACCCTAGTTAAAATAAAATTGTACAGAAGCCTCAAAAAAATAGACCAACCAAAAAAAAAAAAAAACATAAAAAAATTGAGACATAATTAAAAATGATACGACAGCTCAAAAATGACCATCCCGTAAAAAAAATTTAATTAAGACCTAATTAACAACTAGTAAAAAAAAAATACGGAAACCTCAAAAATAACCAACAAAAAAAAAATTAAGACTTTTCAAATTATTACGACAGCTCGAAAATGACCATCCCGTAAATTAATTTTTAATAAAAAATTAATTAAGACCTAATTAACAACAGTTAATAGTAAAAAAAAAAAAAAAAATACGGAAACCCGAAAATGACCCGACCAAAAAAAAAAATATTAAGACTTTTCAAATATTACGGAAACTTATAAAATTGACCATTTCTTAAAAAAATTCGAAAAAACAAAAACCTAAAATTAACGTTAAAATTAAAAAAAAAAAAAGTACGGAAGCCTTCTGAAAATGACCACTTAAAAAAAAAAATTTACCCTAAAAAATATTTACCACTTAATTAACTAACACGACGTCACAAATAATTAAACAAACCAAAATAAATAAAATATAGGCCTTTCCAACTCTCCGTACATCTTCCATCCAAAATAATCAAAATTGAAGAATAAAAATAAAAAAAATTACGGAATCTCGTGATCTTACCTGCCAAGAGTTTGAATCGAGCGCGATGAAGGACATGTCTCGAGGAGGTTGACCACCAACCACCACCAGGTGGAGAGGGTTGACCACCCACTCGCACTTCCTCCTCCTTCTGCCCTAACCCGCCTTAAGGGCACCTGACGCGCGCGTAACACAAACAACACTTCCGGTTAAGACACACAACAAAAATGACGTCCGCGAAAAATTTTTTTTTCTTTTTAATTTCAAAAAAAAAAAAAAAAAATATTTGTGTCCTTTAAAAAATATTTCTTTAGGGCAACAAACAAATTGTACGGAAGCTCGTAGGTTGCGATGGCTGCGGAGGAGCGGTTTTTGTAGTCGACGAAGTGCCAGAGGGCGACACACGAGAAATGATGATGATCCTGGTTGCGGGCGATGGAGAAGGGGAATGGAGAGTATAGTACGGACAACCGCCACCACCACCAGGGGGCACTGTCTCACTCGCTTACGACGTCATAATAAAGAGAGAGTGGAGTGGAGAGAGAGAGAGAGAGTGTGTGGTCAGACTCGGTCAACAACTTTCCTCTTCTTCTCCATTCACTGATTTTTTTTGATCTCGTGTGTGACGTAGATAATATTATGAGCTGTGCACGTGCGACGCTCCTTCGGTGCGTGTGCCTTTCGACGTGGATGCAAGTGCACAGTGTGAGAGCGAGTGTGAGAAAAAGATTTTAAAAATGTTTGCGTGTTGTGTTTTCGGTAGTTGGGAAATTTTGGTAGTACGTAGGGAGTGGCGCTGCTGTTCTCTCCTACCGTGCACAGCGTTACGTTACGTTCACGTTACGAAACACCATCTCAGCTGCTGCTGCCGCTGCTCCTGGAAGAAGAAAAAAAAATTACTTTTAGGGTTTTTTTTTTTTCGAGTTTTTTTTTTATTTATTTATTTTGGGGTTTGGTGGGCGTGATGATGGGCGGGGTGAATTGTTCGGTATAACGAAGTTTTTTTTCGTTGTAACAAAAAAAAAAAAATTTTTTTCCCCGTTTTTTATACAGTACCGGAAGTGATAATTTTTATTTTTTTTTTATTTTTTTTTTAAAGTAAAATTTTTTTTAAGAAACCGTAATTAAAAATTTTTCGGTATAACGAAGTTTTTTTCGTTCTAACAAATTTTTTTTTTTTTTTTTCGTTTTTTTATACAGTACCGGAAGTGATAATTTTTATTTTTTTTGGAGTAAAGAATTTTTTAAGATAATTAAAAATTTTGTTCGATATAACGAAATTTATTTTCTTTTTAAATAACGAATTTTTTTTTTAATTATTCAAAATGCCTATACATTTTGATTGTTAATCAAAATGACGTTAAATGTTTTTTTTAGAAATTATTTAAAATGACTGAATATTCATAAAAACTATTCAAAATGACTAAAGTTTATTAAACTTATTTAAAATGCCTAAATTTTCTTAGGAATTATCTAAAATGACTAAATTTCCCAATTTTCTTAGGAATTATTTAAAATGGCTAAATGTCCGTATATAGCGAAATTCGTTATACTGAACTATTAATATTCTTTTTGCAATACTAGTTCGTTATAACGAAGTTTCTCCTTTAACAAGAAATTAAATTTTTCTTTAACAATTTCGTTATACTGAAATGTACAGTATGTAACGCCATTGTAGGCTAAATGTCGTAATATTGGTGTCAGTAGCAACGGCGTAATGAAAGAAGAAAGAGGGCGTGTGCGTGTGTTGGATGGGAGGCGTGGCTTAATCAGCCGCGGGATAAGCCCCTCCCCTCCTATCTCTCTACGCAGCCTCCGAGCGCAGCTTACGCGCATTTGCACGTCGTCTGCTAATAAATCCACCCACGCAGCGCCCCCTACCCTCTCAATGTACGTGTCACATACGTCATAACACTGGAGTGGAATCGAAAGTGACAAACCGGAAACTCCTTCATTCGTTACGACGGCTGCGCACGAGCGAAAACTCGTCGTATTAGGTACATTACACTTTCAGCTTTAATTAAAACTACCATACTGCGCATGCGCACAACACATAATTATTTCGCTGATTACGTTGCGGCTTTTTAATTAATAGACATTGGTGACGGAACGGATAACGTTTAGCGGATACGGTATAGATAAGAAAACTCTCTTATAACGTTTAGCGAATACAGCAAAGATAAAAACTCTAGTATAACGTTTAGCGGATACGGTATAAATAAGAAAACTCTCTTATAGCGTTTAACGGATACAGTAGCCTACTTTCTAATTGGAAAACTCTCTTATAGCGTTTAGCAAATTCAGCAAAGATAAAAACTCTAGTATAACGTTTAGCGGATACGGTATAAATAAGAAAACTCTCTTATAGCGTTTAGCGAATTTGGTACCTAACTAAAAAACATTTATAGCGTTTAGGGGTTACAGTACGTTCTAATTAAAAAAACTCTCTTATAACGTTTAGCGGATACAGTATAAATGGAAAACCTAGCTATAATAGCATTTAGCGCATGCATTAAACGGTATATGGAAAAACCCTTTTAGCGTTTAGCGGATACGGTAAAGATGAGAAAACTCGTTTTTATCAGAAATGGTGAAGATGAAAAACTCTAGTATAACGTTTAGCGGATACGGTATAAATAAGAAAACTATCTTTTAGAGTTTAGCGGATACAGTAAAGATGATAAAACTCGTTTTTAGCGAAAATGGTTAAAAAAAAACTCTGTTATAGCAGATAAAGTAAAGTTAGAAAACCGCCATTTTAGCGTTTAGCGGATATATGAAATTCTCTAATAGCGTTTAACTGTATTATGATGGAAGTTGAGAAAACTCGTTTTTAGCGCAAAATTTAAAAATGAAAAACTCTAGTATAACGTTTAGCGGATACGGTATAAATAAGAAAACTATCTTTTAGAGTTTAGCGGATACAGTAAAGATGATAAAACTCGTTTTTAGCGAAAATGGTTAAAAAAAAACTCTGTTATAGCAGATAAAGTAAAGTTAGAAAACCGCCATTTTAGCGTTTAGCGGATATATGAAATTCTCTAATAGCGTTTAACTGTATTATGATGGAAGTTGAGAAAACTCGTTTTTAGCGCAAAATTTAAAAATGAAAAACTCTAGTATAACGTTTAGCGGATACGGTATAAATAAGAAAACTTTCTTATAGCGTTTAGCGGAAATGATAAAAATGAAAAAACCGTTTTATAGCGTTCAGTGCATACGGCAACAAATAAGAAACTCTCTTATTAAAGCGTTAAAAAAACGCAAAACAATTTTTTTCCGCACCAAAAATACGCTTTAAAAAAAAACGCAAAACTTTTTTTTTCGCTCAATAAAAAAAAAAAAGAAAAAACAAAAACAAAAATTTTTTTTCCGCATCAAGAACAAAAAAAATACGCAAAATTTTTTTTGCCGCTTAAAAAAAACGCAAACCAAAAAAAAAAAAAAATTCCGCATCAAGAACAGAAAAAAAAAAAAACGCAAAATAATAATTTTTTCCAGCATAAACAGAAGAAAAAAAACCCAACCGTTTTTCTCCGCACATATAAAAAACGCAAACCTCTTTTATTTTTTTTTTATTATGCTTCTTTCTTTCTTTCATTAAATAATAATACGGTAACATTTAGCGTTAACAACAACAAAAACATCAATAATAAAAAAGAAAGAGAGAGAGATAGAGGTTGGGTGATATTGATTGCGCATGCGTATTAATAAGGTGTTGTTAGGTAGCCCGAGGCGCATGCGCAGCCGAAAATCTTAAGTAGAGATCTAAGCCAAATACACACACACATAAGGGGTGTGCATGGCGTAACCGTAAGGTAACGTAACGTAACGTAAGGTAATGAAAACTCTGCGCGAGTCGGTTTAATTGGCTCGAGCGTCGCCAGAGGGCGCCAACCCCAATCACTCTCTATCACTCTCTCCATCTCTCTTTAAAGCTTAAAAAACAAAAGTGAAAACGAAATCTCGTTTTTTCATCTCCCCCCCAACGCCCCCCCCCCCTGTACTTAGACACATTCGAAAACAACATTGATACCCAACGCCCCGCCCACCTCCCTCCCGTTGCTATGGAGAGCGCAACACACACAACGGATAATCGAATTAACAGAAACGGAAGGAGAGATTAACCGAACAAAAATTAAATTAATATAAAAAATAAAAAAAAAGAAACAAAAATAATAAATTAATTAAAATAATTAAAAATGGCGCCAAATGTCGCTACGTCAATAATAACGGAAAACTATTATTGTCGGTAAAACGAAATTACAAAAATAACGAAATTTTCAGTGTAACGAAATTCCAAAGTTTTCTTACATTTTCGATATAACGAAATTTCCAGTATAACGAAATTCCAAAGTTTTCTTACATTTTCGATATAACGAAATTTCCAGTATAACGAAATTCCAAAGTTTTCTTAAAATTTCGATATAACGAAATTCTTAAAATAACGAAATTCTAAATTTAAGGAAATTCTCAGTATAACGAAATCCCAAATTTAAGAAAATTCTAAAAATAACCAAATTTTCAGTATAACGAAATTCCGAATTTAAAGAAATTCTCGATACAACGAAATTCCCTGTATAACAAAATTCTTAAAATTACTAAATTCTCAGTATAACGAAATCCCGAACTTGAGAAAATTCCCGATATAACAAAATTCTTAAAATAACTCAATTCTCAGTATAACGAAATTCTGAATTTAAGGAAATTCTCAGTAGGCTATAACAAAATTTTTAAAATAACGAAAATCTCAGTATAACGAAAAACCAAAATTAAGGAAATTCTCGATATAACGAAGTTCTTAAATTAACGAAAGTCTCAGTATAACGAAATTCTGAATTTAAGGAAATTCTCAGTATAACAAAATTTTTAAAATAACGAAAATCTCAGTATAAAGAAAAACCAAAATTAAGGAAATTCTCGATATAACGAAGTTCTCAAATTAACGAAAGTCTCAGTATAACGAAATAAAAAATTTAAAAAAATTCTCGATATAACGAAATTCTAATAATAACTAAATTTTCTGTATAACGAAATTCTAATAATAACTAAATTTTCTGTATAACGAAATTCTAATAATAACTAAATTTTCTGTATAACGAA
>JAQGAZ010002247.1:0-19374 GCA_034692225.1 Polydesmus complanatus
AAGTTCAGCTCACAAACGATAAAACCTAAATAACTTTTGAAATCGATGAGATATCGACCAACGGACAACGGCATCGTATTCATGAGGTCATTTTACATCTAACTCTAAAAGCGGGCAATAAAGCAATATTATTATAACAAAGAGATAATTTCCTAACACTACTAGTCGTCCCCATCAGACTTTTAAAATAGGTTTCAATCAATGAAACGTGTGCAAATTTAACGCTAAAGGTTTGGTTAAAATACACTGTATATCACTCCACCTTACTGTATTCGGAGAAACAAACGTTTTTTCTCTCTCCAAAAAGAGCTAAAATTCGTTTTTTGTTTTCCCCTTTATGTGACATTCCGCCTACGTGCTAATTATGTGAATTTTTAGTATTATTATAATTTCAAAATTTTCTTTTTTAAAATATTTTTTTAGTTCACAATAATAATTACGGTATGTCGTTTCTCTTTAATAATAACAATGCCTGGCCTTAAAATTGGATGCAAAATGCGTATTTTTTGATATTAATAGTCATTTTTAAACGGTTTTTTTTTTTAGATTTCCATGCTTAATTTTCTTTTGAAAATTGTATAAAATTGTTTTTTTTTTAGTGCATTCTCTCTTTAATAAAACCGAAACCCTCAAAAATTGCGGCAAATTAAAAATCCTTTTAAGAATTTTTTCTGAGATTTCCATAATTATGTAGCTTATTTAAATTACATGTAATTTTATATTATTGATTACTTTCGGCTTTTAAAAAGTAATTTTCTAACAAATTTATTTTTTTTTAAACTAATCAATAATGAGTCTGCTGATTAACAAGAAAACATTTTTATAGCGGTAGACCTACAACTTTTCCTTATTAGTCACAATTTTTTCTTTGCCCTTAAAAAGTTCATTTTGCTGGCGGAAAATCGTAATTGAATCTTGTTACAGTATTTACATTCGTGTGTAATAATATTGTTATCCTTCATTTCAAAATCACGATCACTTGTGTCGTATGACGTCAGGAAAACAAATGTGAATTACGAATAATTATGATACATCCAGCCCCCTGATTATTTTATTAATCAAACCCCTCCCCCGTTAATAATTTTTGCTTGGGAGCCCCTGGTTTCAGCAAAGGGCAATTCTGCCAATCGATATCAAAAATGTTTTGTCAAAATAAATTTTCCTTTGATAGAAAAGTAATTAAAAGCACATAATTAGATTTGCAGAGAATTAAATCAAATTCCATATGCGCCCGCAGCTCATTAAAATCTCTGCTCATCAAATTTTCTTTTTTTAATTTAAAAAAAAAAAAAAACTAGTTATTGAGTTATATTCTGCTCGATTGATAATGTACGCATGCGCCTGTACCTTCATTTGTGCCAAGTGATGCATGCCTTTGGCCACTTGCCAGACGATGGCCAGCAGCGTCTTGGCCTCGATGCGGTCGGGGTTGTGAGGGGGCTGGTCGGATGGGGCGGAAGCGGAAGTGGAGTCGAAGCCGAGGGAGGCGTACTGGATGTCCATGACTTTGTTTTTGAGGAACGACAACAAATCTCCTTTCTCCGCGAACTCGAAGATCAGCATCAAAGTGTCTGCGGAAAATTCAATTAATGGGCTTAATGAGTCGAAAAGAAGAAGAGAGTGTATGTGGTACATGTCAACGGGTGGGGAGTTGTAGGTGGTTGTATGTGCGTGGGGGGAGGGGTGGGGGGGAGGGGGAAGGGCGATGATGATGATGATGCAAATCAGCACTCGCGATCTGTCGTTGACTTTTATAGCTAAAACTATTACCCTACTAAGTACAAATCGTTGAGAAAGGCGCGCGCTCGTTCTTCAAAAGTGGCAAAGTCGCCCGGCATTAAATCAAACGGGGAATTGCGCAGGAGGAAGAAATACTAATATGTACATGTAAATAGGCCTACCATTAGTGTACAGTACTCGTGTAAAATGATCTCCGGTAGTCCTTTTGTTTGGTTGCACTTAAAATTTATTAAAACTCACTTTAGAGCAGAAAAATCGTCAATAACTTTTTTAATGGAAATTATTGTGTAGGTAAGAAGTAAACAGGATGCTGGATTCCTGCGGGTTTCTATAGCATCATTTTCCACTTTTAAAAAGCCTCGTAATCGTATTAAAAAATCTAATGTTTCACTCCCTCAATTAATTTTTCCAATGTTTTTCAAATTTTGTTTTGCAGATGAGACAGTTATTAAAGTAAATTATGGTACGTTCCTCTTATAAGCGAAACGGATTCTAGATTGGTGAATTTTTCGAAAAAATTAATAAATATTTAAATGTCAACTAGATTAAAAAACAGTGCTAAACTCACCGTACAAAATGTATTTAAAAAAAAAAAATTGTTTATTGGTTAAGTAAACACGAAAAATGACTTAACTGTTTTTGAAACCAGCCAACGAGAAAATAAAAAAAAGCGAAGATTTACGCATACGAATAATATTAAACTATAATCACTTGGAGCTACGCATAATACTATATAATAATATATGTACTGTTGTAAAAGAAATTGAAATATTTTCATTTCACGCATTGAAATTTGATAAAAGGAAGTGGAGCTAAAAGAACGGTCGTCGAGGGGTTTGAATGAGAACGATAAGCCTAATTTGCATATCTATTACGGTTATGGAAGGAGGATGAAATGTTAAAGGGGGTGGGGGGGAGGGGGAGAAGTAAAAGGTTAAGTCAATTTCCGAACAAATTCAATTACATTTCGAGATTAGCTTTTTCACTATCTCTTCTACGGATGATTATTATTCCAACCAAAGAGTATATAGCGTCGTTGCCAAACAAAAACTCGATTAACCCGAAACATGATAAACCAATTAATTGACTTAATTTATCTACTCGCAATCAAAAAAATAAAGATGATGATGATGACGATAATAAACGCGCTTTAAATTCTATTAAAAAAATATAGAAAATACCGGTACATGGTTTGCTTGCAAAACAAACCAACAACTTAAAAAAAAAAACAACTATCAAAACAAACAAACTACTGTAAAAACATTAAAAGCGTTTCAATGTAATTCCAGTGATCAAATAAATAATTTGAACGCCACTGTATTTACTTCTATAGGGATGTAATAAATAAATAATAGCGCCGTCTAAGTTCAAGTTTAATTTGACGAAGATAAATAAAAGCAAATTAAGTGACGTTCAAACAATGTTTTTGATTACTTTGAAAGACCTCATTCCATACAAATAAAATAAAACTACTGTTTACTTCTTCAATCAACAAATTCAAATTTACTTACCGGTACATTGTTTTTTTAAAAAAAAAAAAATTTAATTAATTTCATTAAGTTAATTTTATTTTATTTGCCATCGAAACGGCATTACAGTATTTTAAAAAAAAAAGAAAACTAGTTTCAGAATGTTTACAACATTCGCAGTTCAAAATTATTGCTTAAAAAAGTAAAAAAAAAAGTTTAAAAGTTGTTCAAAAACACAGAATGAGAAATGGTTTTCAACGAGCATTTATACCGGAACTTAGGCGACGGAGTCGGTTCCGTACTATTAGGCGAAAGCGATCTTCGTTCATTAAAATAAACGACTTCCAATTATTTTTTCTTTTTCTATTATCATCATTTTTTTTTTCTTTCTTAAGCGTTTTTATTATTGATTTTTTTTTTACGCGCGTGAAAAAAGTGTAATAATAATGTAATAAATTCTTGACTCACCATCGACGCACGTAAATCCCAAGAGATTTACAATGTTTGGATGATGTCCAACGTAGAACAGCTGTTGCAGTTCGCTGTACAGAGCGTCTCTCTCCTCGCTCGAGTGGTCGTCTAAAAGAGATCATCGACCCCGGTTTTTAGTACACCATTATTATACATTTAGGACTTTAATAAACGGTCGTTTAATAGTTACCTTTAAGGCTCTTGACGGCCGCCGTACTCTCTTCCGGCTGGTGGTAGAGACCGGTGACCAAAGCCTTGTGAACCACGCCGAACGCCCCTTGACCTAACACCCCTTCCAACCGAATGTTGTGCAACTCCACCATGTAATGGCTGTACTTTTCGTGGCTGATGTAATTGTTGTCCAGCGACTGAGGGAAGTTGACCGTCTGCAGCAGTTGGTTCATGCGCAATTTAGGGTCCTAGAAACAATCAACGTTAAGCTTCAAAAAGCACTTTCTAATTTTTAAAATTTAAATCGGAAGTCAATGGATTAATAAGAGAAAACTAATTTATAACTAAATCATTTTTGTTTTTGTAGATGAAACTAACGTAAAAGCGTTTTCATAACAGTTTTTGTTTGCTGCGTTTGCTCAAATGTTCAACTACCGTAAGCTGTAGGCTACTTACTTTGGCTTTCTTTTTCTTTTTTCGCTTATAAAAGCGATGAGTGAGGCCGTAAGCGATCCCTAAAATAACCAAACTTCCGCTTCCCGCAATCGCGATCACCGTGGTATCATCTAAGAGTAATTAGGAAGCATTTTAGGTTACAGTACTGTATTTTGATTTGATTGAGGTAAAAACGTTTCATTGGAAAATGTCTCTTTTTTTTCTCCACAAAAAAATAAATTTTTAAGAGACAAAAATTACTAATAAAAAAATATAAATATTTTATGTGATTTCCAATTGAAACAATAAAAAAAACCACCCTGTATTAATATTTACAATTGCTTTTGTAAAAACCAGAAGAGTCCGTCACGTTAGGAAGCATTAAGGTAGCGACGAGCGTTGAGTTTTCAACTAAATTTTAAAAAAATTCATTTTTAATGATGATATTTTTACTACATTTTTTTCCCGTGTTATTTTTATATTAATTACCGAAAGATAATATTTCGCAACTTCCGGTCGACTGATTATTCGAATATCCGGGTAAACAATCGCATCGATCGGAAGCCTGGTATTTCGTTCCGGAGGAAGATGATAGATCGCAAGGAATGCAGGCCTCGTCGGATAAACTGAACTTGAAGGAGTTGTAAGGACACTCTGAAAATTCCATTTCCGGCTCAATTCAAAAAAATTGAAGAGGGGGAAGGGAGGGGGGGGGGGGGGGTTGTCCATTAATTATATCAACAATGTTCTAAAAGAATTTTTTTTTTTGACCGCCCCTGCAATTCTACACAGTGTTCGTAATAAAAGTGCACCCAACTGAATTAATATTAAATCCTTTTTTTTAGGAACACCGCGTATTTTGTTGATGTAATTAATAGATGACCTTTAAATGGGAACGTATTTACCCACGCATTCGGTTCCGTTCTTCTCGAACCCGGAAATGCACGTGCATTCGTGAGCGCCGAAGCCACTATCGGTTAAAGGCCGGCACTTCCGACAGCGAAACTCGTTGGGTCGGTCGTTGAAGAAGCCTTTCGGACAAACTGCGCAACGCTCGCGTTTAATTATAAGGTTTTTGAAGCCATAAAAAAAAAACTTAGACTTACCGTAGCAGTGATCGAGGGTGACGTTGCACGTGTTGGGACGCAATTGCAGACAGCTTTCGTGGGTGGATCGGCTGTTGCAGTCGATAGCTTCCGCTGGGGCTCCGTCTGCAACCCCCCCGCCGTCCAACCAGGAAGAAAAAATACAAAATGCAAACAGCAGACTTTTTAATTAGCGTTGAAATTAATTAAATTAGCTAAGTAAAAGCTGAATTCTCTCCCTTCCCCCTGCTTTTATCTTAGTTGTGTCAATTAAGACGTAGACTAATTACGTTTAAAAATGAATGAATTTTGATCAATCTTAATTTAAATCGATTCGGTTCTTAGGGGAAATTAATACTCGCGTTCATTTCCTTTAAGAAAGTGTTCTTCTAATTGAAAAGCGCTTTTATGTTTTACAAAATGTCTCCGCTATGCCTTTGTTGCTAATTGTTTTAGAGAAAGAACAGGGAACAGGTGATAAACAAAGTGTTCGGATGAGCCCACAATCAGATTAAGCTTTCTCGGGGGCTTACGACAAAGGTAAAAAAAATTTGGTTATGTAAATCAAGGCAGTGGAATAGGACTACTCCCCCCGGAGGCCCCAAAATAACTCCCCCCCCCCCCCTGCCCCGCTCCACCAACAACAAAACAACGTTAAAGCAAAATTGAATTCATTTATCGCGGCATCTTAGCCCCGAGGGAAGCCCAACAACTATTACTTCGAAATGACTTAAAATGACGTAAAGATAGACTGACCGCACGTGAGTTGAGTGAGGCTGAGGTTGAGGAGGCTGACGTCGCGTAGGATGGCGGGAGAGTGACAGGTCATCCGGGAATCGTTGCGAGTGAAGTCATCTGCCGGGATAAAAGTGGCGTTGACGAGCTCTGCCAAACGGCGCTGTTGCAGCCAAACCACGAACGGAATTTGATGGCAATCGCAGTTCCAGGGGTTGCCGTAGAACTGCCTACGTCATCAATAATACAAAAATAATCGATCAAAAAAAAAAATGACACATGGTGATAAATGGGATAATAATAAAAGTGCAAAGTGGACTTACCCAACTACTGAATCGTAAGTATCGTACTCCACCTGATGGTAAAACGAGGGAGGTAAATAAGGAAGTTGATTTCTTTGGATATAACTAAATGCACATGGAGAAGAAGAAAAAAATAATTGTTATTGTAGAGGTCAAAGTTAGCTAAGGTTAAAAATAAAAAAACAAACTAACAATAATAATAGCGAGTTAAATATTAATAATAAATTAACTCACAAGTTGCCGATTTGAGATCTTCTCTTAGCAGCTCCTTCCTCGATGATTGACAGTTGATTCGCTCGAGCGAAACTGTTATTTACACACAACCGTCATTAATAATTTTGTTATTAAAAAAAAAAAAAAAGTAAAGGACTCGAGCGACATTTTCTTAATATCAAACAAAAGGTGAATGCGCATGCGCCTGGGAAATAAAAACCCAGGCCCTTTGCATTCATCCACCGCTATAATAATAACGTCTAGCGCGTTAATTATTCAGCTGGGGGCGGGGAACAAATTTAATGAGTCCTTATACACAGTGAAAATAAATACACAATTCTCGGAAGTGAAATCGAAACTAAATCCACTTCACTGGAAGTGAAACCGCAATTAAATCCACTAATAAAACTTCAGCATTTTAAATTTGATCCTTTTTGAAATAATAATAATTGTTTGTGATTAAATTCTTACAATTGCCTGAGTTTGGGCGCTTCCACCAGATGCTCGCTCAGCACTTGTAACCGATTGTTGTTCAATTCACTAATTTGATATATATATAATTTATTAGCACTCGATCGATTAAATAATAATAATAATATTGCATCGATGACGATATAACTCACAGAGTTTCCAGCTGTGGCAACCGCAGCGTGTTCGCTTCGATGCTTTTCAATTTATTATGGTTTAAAGCTCTTATCAAAAATAATAAAACATTGAAAAAATTAATATTTCTTCGATGTCATTAAAACTTAGTCTTACAAAGTGGTTAACTTTTCAAGCCCTCTGAACGAATCTTTATCGATTGAACTGATGTTATTGTTATTTAATTGCCTGTAGACGTACAAAAAAAAAAACCCAATACGTTATTATTAATACCGGTAATTGTTTTTTTTTTTTTTTTCGAAATTAATTTTTCATTTTAATTATTAATAAAACGACGTAAAAATATTTACACTAAGAAATTTTAATATTGTGAACCGTAACTATCATTATGGAATTATTTTTTTTAATATTTATTCACCCATTCACTTTTATCTACTATTGTAAAATCAATATCAATCTAAACGATACAGTGCAAATTGATTTTGACATTTAAAAAATATTACAGGGTGGTAACTATTAATGAAATGCTCAGTTTTGAAATTACAGTATTTTATAGGAAAAGTAAGTACATGTACAGTACTGTATAATACTGTGTACAAACATTGATCACACATTGAAAAGAAAGTCTTGAAACGTATGCTGAAGATTATATATATATTTTTTTTTTACAACACGAGAGTTTGGTAAACTTGATAATCGCCAATGGAAACCAATTTCCTGTTTATCAGTGAAATAAAAATTGCATACACACTCAAAAAAAAAAAAAATAATAAAACATGTACCTATACTGTACTTGCAAACTTTCCAAACCTTGTAATTCCTGAATAATAATTTTTATTAGATGATTTAAGATCTTAATCTTATTCTCCGTCGCCAAGGAAATACCCGGAGGATTAAAGATTGAAAGTTCTATCTAAGTACATGATGGGGCACGTAGCTCTCTTAAAACCACGGAATTGATAAAACGAATTCCGTTTTATTTTGAAACCCGAGCTCTTAACTCGAAAGAAAGAATCCCAGTGAAGAGCAATCTCTTATTTAATAGCCAACGCGGGTTAAACCAGCACCGGATTAAGCTTTCTCGAGGCTATAGATAAGAAAATATTTTTTGGGGGTTAGATGGTCGAAGGGGAATACAGTCCACATCCCGCTTATAATAATACCGTAATTTCAAAGCTGAGAATTTCATGTTCGACAACACCCTGTAAATTCCGTTCATTTCATTTGATTAGATAGTGAATATTTCATCTTAGTTTAATTAACTCAAGACGTTTTTTACTAAGATTAAGTAGTTTGCATGGCAACGTTATGAAGCTTCGATTATGAAGCCACAACCCCGCCCACACAAAAACAAACAACACAACGGTAATCCAAACAAAAAGAATTAGGAACATGAAAAGTGATATACAAATTTAATTACTCACAAAGTATCCAAATTTGGCGTATATATAAATACATCTTTTTCTAAAACTTTCAAACGATTCCCTGACAAATACCTTTAAAAAAAAAAACATATATTAAAAAAATTGATTTTCAAATCAAGTAATTGCTTTTCTTTTTCAAACCAAAATGAAACTCGAAAAACGAGATAAAAAGTTTAAACTCGAAATTATAAAGTTTAAACTAAAAACGATAAAGTTTAAACACATTGTGATAAAGTTTAAACTCGATTTGCGCTCCTTTAAAGCCTCATAAGGCTAATAGTTACTCAACTTCCTTCGACATAATAATTACTATTATTATCCCATTCCTTAATTCTACTCTTACTTACAGATAATTAAGGGTGCTAAGATTGCGGAAATGATCGGGCTTTAATTCTTCGACCATGTTGGAAGACAAATCTCTATCGATCAAAACAAAAACAAAACAAAATCGATAATGAATTAAAATAGCTGTAATGGAAATTGGATAGAATGGACACTTTATGTAAGGGGAAGCAGGTGAAAGAGTGCGTATATGGATACTTGCAGCAAGGTTAGGCTATCAAAATCCTCGAATCCGCCCTCTCCGAAAGCCTTAATCGAATTATCCGGCAACTCTCTGCTTCACGTAATTATTAATTAAAAGTCGATCACGATCGACAGGATTAAATTTCGCTCTACTCACAAATGAGTGATCTTGACTTTCTCGCCGGGTGACAACGATTCCACCACCTTTCCCACCGAATCCAACGCTCTCACCCGCGTGTACTTGCTGAATGGGGCGCCACACCGATTAGAAAAAGTTAAAGAAAAATATATACCATTAAATAATAATTAATATTATTAGTCTAGATACCAGATAACCACGAGGTGTTTACATTTAAATAATCGAGCGTGTTACTTCTATAAGTTTAAATGAGAGAGATGTTTGTTTTGCGATAGAAGGAGTTGCTGAGGCAATAATTTAATTACAAAAATCTCCATTTTTATATATATATATCTAACTCAGCAAAACGAAAGTTGATGAATTTTGACATAATAAACGACTCTAATCTCAACAACTGCCGCGTAATATTATTTACGCGTTGAATTTTTCGCCTCGTTTTGTTTGTTTTGAAGAGCAATATGAGATGCGAATTGAAGAGGACGTTTCTAATTAATTCGTGGCTCAAAATAAAAGTGAAAAGCCGTATCGGTGTAACAAGGGTAAACAATACCCTATCACATGAAAATAAATTAACAAAAATTGGGGATTTTTTTTTTTTTTAAAAAAAATATGCAAATAAAATTAGTTATAGGCTTTATTCAACTTCTGAATACCGGTATTTATTAATTTCATTAATGGTTTTTTTTATCTTTAATTTAAAAATATCCGGTTACAGTACATTTTTATTTCGGAGTTTTAGGAAATTTAACGCTGTAACGAGTCTTATTTTTTTAAGGTTTTGTTTATCATTTTTAAGGGGGCTACTTGTTTCGGATTTCTAACTTCTTTTTCTTATGGTTTTATGATTGTTTTTTTGTTTTTTTAATGCTCCTCTTTTGTCTTTAGTATTTGAATAAAGTATAGTGATTCAATTCAATGCCTTTCAGCTTTGCTTTATGATTCTAAAGGGTTTATCTTTGTTTTTAAACTGAGTTTTTAAAATGTCTGATATATAGGCCTATATATTTAATGTGTTTATTTTGTTTCGACAAACATTTGTTTTCAGATGTATTCTTCAAGTTTTTTGAGATTTTTTTTTTTTAAAAAAAAGTTTTTAAAAATGTGTTTAAAAAAATTCCAATTTTTAAAAGGCTTAATTTACGTTAAATTCACACATTTTAAATAAATTTAAACAACCTACAACATGAAAAAAATAATAATAATTTCTCGTAAAAAATATTAATTAAAAAAAAAAAAAAAAAATTAACAGAAAAAAAGAAGAAAAAAAAAAACATTTTTTCACACTTACATTTTGAACAATTCGGTGAAATTGAGGGTGAAATTCGGTTGAAAGTTGACATCGGCGAAATTGATTAAATATCTGAAAAAGAAAAAAAAATCAATCAATTAAATAGCCTTAATAAGATCGTGATCATACGCAATTATAATACTGTATAGTATTTTGGTGTAACGTAAAAAATAAATAAAAAACAATTATTTGCCATTTCGCTCGATTTGTTCGCTGCACTTGATTTCCTCTCGCTCACCATTTATCACTTCCGGCTGGAAAAGTGGGGAAGCAAACAGTGCGTTGGCGAGATCATTGATTTTCCTCCCCCATCTCCATCATTCTCCATCCCACCCTCTTCACTCTCATCCCTCCCCATCACTCTCCACTCCTCTCATCCCTCCCTATCGCGTTTCACGAAAGGAATGCATTCGCTAAATATGCTTTTCTTCAAAAAATCGCCGTCTTAATAATATGCGCATATATTTCGCGGAAAATGCGGTTTCGTAGTCAGCAGAATTATTGTTCCGTTTCAGTAAAGACTCTTTCAAGTGCTTTTCCACACACAACACATTTGCACTTAAAATGCAAAAATAAAAAAAGGTCAAAATAGCAAACGAGAAAATGCTTCTTCTTTTATTACTACAGTAGGCTACAATAGAATTCGGTTATAACGAATATCTTCGAGTAACTTCAAATTCATACAACGTTAGGGAGTCATTGATGGGTTTGTAAATTTTGTATTCACCTATAACATGCTATTATAATAGGTGTGTACATAGTTATTAGACAATAATAGTCATTTATAGTAACTACACCTGTAGGCTATTACTTATGCATTACATTTTATTTTTAGATAGGCCTACACAATACTTTTTTCAGACTTTTACAGTATTTTTTTTACTGTTTTCGAGAAGAAACAAAACAAAAAAAAAAAAAAAAGGAAAAAAAATTTGATCCAATACTTCAAAAATCTTGCGGAAATAAAAAAAAAAGGTAGTGTACATTATGTTGTGAACTTCTTTGAGCAGCCGAGATTAACATTTTCTTGACGCAATAACAGAGTTTTTAAAAGTAGAAGTTAATACTGTATTTTTTTTTAAAAAAAATAAAATAAAATGAATAATATTTAATTTTCAATTTATTTAAATGAATCTTTTTTTTTTTTTATCTGCTATTGTACGCACGAAATAAATTGAAAATAGCAATGAATCACATTATTACCAATTTTTTTTTTTTTTCGATTCGAATTCTTATAAAATAATAATAACATAAAAAAAACAGCATTTGAAAAATCAATAAATATTCAATATTAAAAAAAAAAAGTCATTTCTCGGTACAAAGTTTACTTTTTAAGGACTTTTACGGTTGAAAACATTTCCCTCCTCTCATATCAGCCATCAAGCGAATTCATCTCCTACTGTATTTTCAAGTCGCAATGACATACTCGTAGAGTTAGTAGCATATTAATAATATTCTTACAACCGGAAATAAAATTTTGTAGAACCTATTTCTACAACAAGATCAATACTTAAATAAATTTGAGAAAAGAAAAAAAAAATATATAAAAGGTTACGCGAAGAAGCAGCAGAAGAAGAAACAAATTCGATTTTGCTAAATCAGATTACATTTTCCCAGCAAACAAAATTTAGCAACAACTTATTTCTACAACAAGATTAAATTTTAAGCGAGTTTTAAAAATCTTCACAAATTCGTCCACTTTTCATCCATTTTTTTTTTAAAAATCTAAATACCGGTAGCAGGTTTACGCAATGGAAATCGGTTGTTTTGTTTACTAGTTTACCACTAGTTATGAACAAACAAAACATTTTCTACTACAGCGTGATAAACCTTGATTTCAGCCTTAATCCGCAAATATTAAACCAAGTTTAAGCCTCTACTTTACCCCATATGAAGTCATGCGGTAAGACGCGATTATAATTTTCAAGTGTTTGAAGCATTAACCAGGTAACGGTGTAAGCCTACTGTAAATAATATTTTTACATACAAATTGCATTCAATCGTGAAATGTGGAGGAAGCGGTTGAGAGGCTCATAAAACGTTTCTATTTTTCCAACAAAAATATGTAGCAAAAATTGACTTAATCTGCTCATAGCTGCGAGCCCTGCCTTCAATATTTTATTATTGATCCACTATTAAATTTATCATTTAAACAAAAATCGCCGATCAAACTTAACCTCCCGAAGAATTAATCTTAAAAGTAAAGTCGATTTTCGTAATATCAATCGCATTGAGTTAAATTGAACGCATCGGCGCTGCTGCTGGATTCCGAAAGACAGAAATGACGTTTACCAAAGCCTCCTATTTATATAGGAGTTTTGGGTTTACTTAAGAGTAAAAAAATGATACCGGTAAATAAAACTAAGCAAATAATATCAAAAATAAATAAATAAATAAAAAATAAGCAAACAGTATTAAACATGAAAAAGATAAACAAATAAAAAATAGTCCTTTCAATGTGAATTCCCAAACGATTTCTCGTAGAAAAAAAGAATAACAAACTTTATACTTTGGCTTTTCTAACCTTTGATAATGTCAATTTCTGTTGACATTTCATGCTTTTGGCTGTTTAAAAGATGAAAAGCGAGTTTTAAGAATTTAATAGAGCGAAAGGTAGTTTAGTTTTTATCGAAAAAAAAAAAAAGCGAACTAAAAATACATGTAAAGGCTACAGAGTGCTTCGTTTCAAATAATAATAAAAAAGAGTTGATTGTAAAGCCCCTATTTTGCGCCTAGAGCTATATGTGTAAATGAGAATCTGATTTGACGTTTGAAAATTAATTCAAGTTACGACTGATTTTTATAGATGGAATATAAAGTGTCTTCGATGTTTACCCAGTTTCTTACTGTAAAAAAAAAACACCCTTATTTTTATTCATTTTACGTCATGTGTTTGTTTTTTTATTTTTGGAAGCGCAAAGCCAAATCTGGGTTTCAATATATTTGCTATATGAGAGACATTAAATTTGGTCCAATATTACAAAAGTTTTTTATATACTGTAATATACTGTATCTAGAATGTTATAGCATATATTGGTTATAACGTCTTTCGATTGTTTATTAGCCCCGTCGCAATCATATCTTGTTAACATTGTCTTTACTGTACATTTATTAAAAATCAACGAGACGTAAATACTACGGAATGACTAAATACTGTATTGCATAGTACATTCTCCCTTAAACATCTCACGGAAATGAAAACGCTTTACTAGCAACAACGACAAAAAAAAAAAAACGAGTCGGTCGGTGAAGCGAAAATAATTAACTTAGGATTGTTTACACCGGAAAAAAAAATGTGTTTTATGCCACCCAGAGATCAATGCTTAGGACCCCCCCCCCCGGTGTCCTTCCTCCCACTCGAAATTCTCCCGTTCCAATCCGATTTACGACCATATCTCAAAAAAGCTGTCTCTTTTGTTCAATAATTTTTTTTTTTTTATGTTATTACCAGTATCAAAAAATCTGTCAATATTGTGTGTTACAAATCGCAGTTGGAGAGAGAGAGAGAGCATCGTGGATTAAAATATTGAAATCTGTAGTGACGGATGAAAACGAAAAGTTGAGATCTGTCAAGAAAATTCATCTCGGAAGAAATGATATTAAAATAAGAAAATTAAATAAAAAATGGCTTAAGAAATAGGAATTTGATGCGATTTTTAATTCAACTTTCTCTTCCAGAAGTTTAACAAAATAAGTGATAACGACGCGGAACAAAAAAAAAAGAGAGAGAAGAGAAGATAAGAGTAGCGTTATTTAATTATTATTTTGAGCATGACATACTGTAGCAACCTCAAATTTAACCTTCCCAGTAGGAGCTTAAAGAAGCCGCCAAAAGCTTAGAAAAACCAGCCAGTACGCCACAGAATGTAATTTTCAAAATAAAAACCTAAACCACCTACATGTACATGTGCTGTATAAATAAAAAAAAAAATAAAAATTTATATAATTCATCATACTGTAGTCGATATTTCGTATGAATAAACCAAAATCAGATAAGAGGATGATAAAAGAAGCGTTTTCCACGCCGCCAGCTATTCATTCAAATCATTTTTGTGATTAAGAAAAATCCCCCTGAGTCTAATATACGGTCTTTTCTATTCACCGTATTTAAGAAGTACAATCGATCTTTATTTTTCTCCTCAGTATCGCAAAGCTTCGTTTAATAATAATAATAAATTATTTTCATTAAAGCTATTAAATCACAAAACTTCCTTAATGGAAATGTAAATATAAAATTTAGGAGCTCTGAATTGACATGGCATGGCCCGCGTGTGACTTTAAGAAAAATAGCTTGTGGCGGTTATAATTAAGGTCTTTCGACCGGCCTGGCGAGCATGCACT
Organism: Polydesmus complanatus; assembly: GCA_034692225.1. Lineage (NCBI taxonomy): Eukaryota > Metazoa > Arthropoda > Diplopoda > Polydesmida > Polydesmidae > Polydesmus > Polydesmus complanatus. The sequence goes on from JAQGAZ010002247.1 coordinate 14,942, forward strand.
GCCCCCACTGACAATAGTAATAGTTGAATGATAAAAACGTTTTGTTAAAATGACATGAAAATGTTTTCTTTTGTAAATAAAGCGGGCTACACAGTCAATATCAGTGATTTCTAAATATTGAGAATAAACTGTATTATGTAAACAAGCCCACGTGTAAACATTCTAAAATGTAAGATAGAAGAAGAGAGCGGTGTGGCTACCAATATTTGACAATCGTCTGGAATATTCCCCAAAGAGCACATCCGAGCTAAACAAGAAACTACTGTAGCTGTAACAATGCTATAAAAAAAACCCTGCCAATATCATTGTACATCTTGTCAAAAATGTTAATAGCTACAAGTTTTGATTGTTCTCTGGTCAAATGATGAATCGGGTAAATTGAAGACTATTTTTTGTGATGCATTGAGCCCTACGCCTATTGTTTTGTATCCACACCGTCTGCTTTTGGCGACTAATATAAGCGAGCTAAAAACAGCTTTTAAGTATTTACTTATACAGAACGAATGGTGAAAATACGCCATGTACGATTTTAACGAAGCAACAGGTTTTTATTTCGTTTTTTTTATTTATTAATTTGCGTTATAACAAAAACAACAACGGCAAAAAGAAAATGATGTTTACAATATAATGTATTATAGAACAACAACAACAATAAAATTTTTGCAAAGCAAACCTACTGTAGGTCAACCGATTTCAAACCGAAAATAAAATTATTAATGTCGTCATGCCATAAAAGCGCCCACCGTTCCCTTAATTAAACCCTTAAACGGGTTTATCGGTACGAAGAAAGTAAATCAGTAAAGCGATTCCTTATTAGAAGAGAGAGACAAACTATGAATACTACCGTTTCATTTATTATTAATTTTAGATTGGCATTGTTGTACATCTTCCGCTTCCTGCTCGTTTCATTAGATGGAAGAAGCAATAGAACTAAGTTGCAGTGAGAAGCAACTCAAAACCCACTCAAAACGTAGCAAAGTACGAGTACTTTAGCTACATGCAGTTGTATATAAACATGCTACAGTTAACGAACATTATGTAATGTATAATATATATATATATAATACAGTATAAAAAAACAATATTCTTAATATCAACAAAAGCCTGTTTTTACTTAGACTCTTAGAGAATATCTTTTTGACCGAGGAAAGAAAAAGAAAATGTCACTGAATATGATCAGCCTTTAATATTATTGAAGCTTATTTTTATACCGAATAAAAATAAAACTCATTAACTACCAACTATTAAAGTGGTATGAAAATAAAAATAATAAAAAACTACGAGTATTATTAGAAATTTTCAATTACAATTTTTATATCTCAAAAAAAAAAATAAAAAAGTTTGCTTCCGATCAATTTGTTACTATTGATTTTATCTTCCCTTTCGCCGTCCATCGATCTCCCTTCTCTCCGCTCCCCCACCTTCTTCCCCTCTCACTCGGTTTATATCGACATTTAATTTCGACTGCGAATGATGGATAGGTTGGCGGCGTCATTTGAACGCGCGTCCATCATCTTAAAAGCTCACGTGACAGGCGTGCGCGCGAAGTCCTTGAAGAAAAAAAAAGCCACAAATTGAAATTTATGACATTGGTCACCGAGACTGACCGCGCGGGGTCAAATAAATAAATAAATAAAATTCTCTTTCATTTTCATTGTCGAATAAACAATAATATAATAATTTTGTTTGCGCGGATTTGCACAAAAAAAAAAAAAACATGTGATTTGAGATGACGTCAAACAACAAATTGTCTCTTTTACAGGGTGATCGGAATTGTTCCAATCCACAAAAAGTCTCCAAAACAATTTATTTTTGTTTGAAACACGTCAATATAACTACAAATTTACATTTAAAGGAGTCAAACGAGAGAAAAAATAGGCTGCTTTGATCTTTGACTAACCAATATTTTTTATGGTTAATTATTATTACGGTAATATCACCGTAATACAGTATAATAAATTATGGATGATTGAATGAGGAGGAATAGAAACTTGCGGCGAGACAATGTTCAATGTTATTTATATGACAACATGCGTGCATACTCTTATTTATTTATTTTTTAAAAAAACAATTTAATACCATTGAAATATTATTTTAATTTCGACAGTAAGTGCTAATATGGCCTGCAGTACACACTCTAAACACTTCTAATAGCTTTTTCATTATTATTACGTATCATTTCCATTGCTTCCAGTATTATTTGCATTTATGGTACCTAGCTTAGTTCTCCGAGAGTTATATGGTGTGTTTCCAAATGATTTTCAAGTATACATACGAGTATAATAGTTGTTGCAGTAATGCTTTTTCTACATTTACAGTACACGGTGGTTCAATAAAATGTAAGCCAAACTTATTTCATAATTATATCTCTAATGCTCGATAATTAAACATAGGCTAAAAATTTCCCCTCATATTTAGAGAATTAAACCAACATATTAGATTAATCGCAGAGTTAACAAACTAATATCAGTTTAAACTAAAGATTTAATAAAATTAGATCACTGCATCTCCTCCGGACTTTTACGTTTATTATTCAAGATACAGAGACTTAATCTTGATTTTAAAGTTTTGGAAACGACATTAACAAAACAAAACAAACAACAACAACAAATAACGTTAAACGAGATCAAACAAAAATAAAATACTGCACTGTAAATACACTTTTTAAAACATGATTGAACAAAATCGGTTTTTTGTTTTGGTAGTGACAAAGTAGGTTAAATTACTGCACATGGTAATAAAACTACCGGGTAGATCTTTGTGAATAGCAAAGCAATAAAGTGATTAGAGGGGGAGTTGTTTCATTTTTCCACTCACTCCGCACGTGATTTTCATTATATTCGCGCCTGCAGGCTCTCCATTTAAATGTTTACTCTTAAGATATTCGCGAATAGCAACATTTCCGTCTATTTCCAAACTTTAAAAAAAATGTATTCCGAGTATTATTATCGAAATTTATATCTCGTAAACATAACTTCAATTTATACACTGCATTTTCATGCGAAAATAAACAAACATAAATAATAATAAAAAAAAAAATGCAGCTCTTCCACGAGAAACATCAAACAGGAGAAAAGCTATTTTTGATTGCAAAATAAAACATTTCTCCCAAAATCCATTTCGTTCCTTATTTGAATACAGTACATGTATTAGAGAAAGCTTAATATTTCGCTATTATTCACAAAAATGAAATGTGATAAGTTAAAAACAACTTAAGATACGCTCGAAAAACATTAAAAAGTATTCAAAGCGAGGAACGAGTTACCATAGGAAACCAACGTAATTGTCGAATACATGTTTCCAAATTATAATCTCTTAATAAAATTAAAAATCAAAACAAAAAACTGTTTACAGTAGAAAACCATAGAAATATCAAAGATAATTTTCTTTCACTTTACTTAAATAATACAAAAAAAAAAAAAAATCAAAGCCAGGGATGAATCTACATTTTGCTATAGTAATTTTTGTTTTGATAATTTGGATTTTGTAATCCGCAAAAGTTAAATTCTATCATTTAAATAATATTATCATTAAGCTTAGTCGCGTAAACAAGCAGGGATTATTGAACTATACAGTGTACAAGATACCGTATTTGTAAGCGTATGAAACATCTCAAAATGGAAATGATAGTAATTACGATAAAATATCACGTGTATTTCAAACGTATAAACATTTTCAAAACAAGACATTTTGAAACCTTACCACGCATTCACACGCGTGTAATTATATTATTCCAGCTCATAACGTACACGGCGGGCAGAAAAATAATGCACAACATAGATATTCAACGTACAGCAGATGCTACTGAAAGAGACCTCATCCCTAACCATGTTCAGCTGATATATCACCATGTTATCTATGGCGTAAGAAGAAAATGTTACTGTGTCTACTCGTACTTTGAAAGTGTTAAGCATTGATTTCACCATAACCAAGTTTTAATAAAAGCGTGGCATTTCTTTTCTGCCACACCGTGTACTGCCGTTACTATATTTATACCATCAGCAGCAGCAGCAGTGCGTGATGTTTACGTAAAAAAAAGTTTTGCATTTTCCATGCGAACATTATCGCTAATATTATTATTATTATTTTCTTCAAGCTTGGATTGGATTGAATTGGAAAGAGAACAGGAAATGATTTTCGCTTCCGATTGAAAATCACGTTCGTCCTCCAAAGATCGAATAATAAAAATAAAAAAAAAGATTTTCTCCTTGAAAGCGATTAAGTCGCTGAATAAATTTTCAAACATATTTTATTTTTCTCGACGAAAAGAGATGACGTCAAGGCGGCGGGTGACGTCAGCGCAGGTGCTTTTCGTCATGTAATATTATAAGAGGTAGGGAGGGAGGGGTGGTCAAGACCGGAGGGGTGCCAATTGAAATCCACCAATCACTTGAATCTTCCGAAAACTTCCGAAATCGTCACCACTTTAGCCA
>JAQGAZ010002248.1:0-19363 GCA_034692225.1 Polydesmus complanatus
CCTCGACTTTCGCACATTCGACTTTCAACAAATTTTCAGGAACCAATTGTGTGCGAAAGTAGGGGGCCGCCTGTACAGTAGATCATTAATTATTATTAGCTACTGTCATTCAATTTTTCATGATCGATCGCCCTAGCAATAATTATTACGTGGGCCTATTGCATGTAGGCTATAGGCATACTTTTACAGTCTAATATAATAATGGAAAGAAATTTTACCGATAAAATAAATTACCGGCAATAATAAACGGGATAATCATCACCAAAATAAAAAAAAAACCAAAAATTATAATTATGCAACGTAGGCCTATAGTATGTTAATACAATGTCATGTATTCGATTACGTTATACATTTTGTTTTTGCATCCAATGGGATTTAAAATGCTTTTTTTGAGGGGCTATAAAAAATGTATCAAATACCAAGATATTGTGCAGATGCTATTAATTCGGTGTAACTAGTAGAACTGCAAAATAAATCGAATTCCCTAAACTCAAAAGTTTAATATAATCTCAAATTTTAAGAATCAATTCCTCTTATTCAACTTGAACTTACCGGTACTAAAAAAAGTAACACTATTTGTTAAATAACTCACAAAAAAAAAAAAAAAAAAAAAATTGAAAAAACCCACAACTTCAAAAATTTTGCACAAGTTACTACCGGTAGATAAATTGTTTTATCTACGATATAAAGTACCAACGTACAGTATGACAATTGTATTCCATAAATTTAAACTCAAAAGTAAAAAAAATAATAGAAGTAAATTATTCGCTTATTACCGGACCATTATTTGAACTCGACCATACACGTACAATGTTAATAAAAATTGAAATTAAATTTATAAATCATGGTCAATGTATATTTTGTCAAGTTGAAAATTAAATACTGTATGCATAGAATTAGAATAAATTTAAATGATACTTTTGAACTTTTGAAATTTAAATAGTTATAATATAATTTAATATGGCATTTAAAAAATATTCTAATAACTATGCTGATATACGGTATTATACATTTTATTTAATAAACTATCGAGTTTTATTTTTCAATTTACAAAAATAATTTTAAACGCCTGAAATTCAATTTTTTTTAAACTCAACTCGATCGAGAGAGTTACTATACGAGTTCAATCAAAACATAATCAACTCTTGTTTCTGCGGTCTAATCTAACCTAATCAAATGTCCTTCACATTTGACCCTCAACCTATAACAAATTTCTCCCGTTCGCCACCCATAATTAATAAATTATCAGATCATTTTCTATTTCAACACTGCAATGTTTTAGTCAGCTCAAGTCAGTCAATATGAAACGAACCTCCGTACAAACATCTGCGCTCCAACTTGTTATAATAAGTTATTTTAACAAAATAATATTTTCATGACATTTTAATCACGCAATTTTTATTAAGTTAAAAAAAAAATTTGAGTCAACTTTTTTTTTTTTTTTAACTTGAAAATTCATCAAAATGGATGTACTCGTTTCAAAAGTTTCGTCGTTATTTATTTTGGCAGTGAGTACGACGTTGGCTGGACTTTTACCGTTAAAAATCAAAAAACCCCATGAAAAAAGCGACGGCAAATTGGACAAAGATGGTCACTCGTTGAGTGATCGAATAATGAACGCAATTTTAGCCTTCAGCGGCGGAGTTTTATTTTCTACCATTTTTATTCATTTGATGCCCGATGTGGACGCGAGTTTCGATAAACTTTTCGCCCTGCAGACTTCGACCGGCTTAGTTGGCTTGAACGACAGCGAGCCGAAACAAACCATCACCCGACCGATAATGCCCTGGGGTCAAATGGCAATTTGCGGAGGATTTTTCATCATCTACGCTTTAGAAGAGATAGTTGAATACCTAATATGCCGCTCTTGCGAGGAACAGCATCATCACCACGCCGATTCGACCCAACCCGAAAATTTGGTCGTCCATCAGGTAAATCAATCCGTGTCCACGGAAAACTCTAACGACGCCTACGCTTCGGCCAAATTTGCCATCAGCGACAAAGTAAAAGCCGGGAGTAGCAATTGCGTTTCCCCCATGCACGGGACCCACGGTGCTCATCGACCTCCTCACCAAGTTCGAGATTGCAATAAGAGCGCGGCAACGTTCGACGACGTCAATTTAGACGAAAAAACGCCGCTTTTTCAATCCTCCCCCGCTCCCAAATCGTACGACGAAGAAAATTCTGAGGAAAAAACCACCTGTCAAATCATCATCTCCGCTTACAAAGACGATCATTACGAGGCTATCCCCGAAGGTGGAGAGCACTCTCACGCGCATCATGAAAGTCTAAACGAATCGAGTAAATTGCTAGAAATTCGAAACACAATGCGCGGACTCATGCTCATCGTGGCCTTGTCTTTTCATTCCATTTTCGAAGGAATGGCTATCGGTTTGCAATCGACGGTGAGTGGAATCTGGACCTCGTTCGCGGCGGTAACTTTACATAAATTAGTAATGAGCTTTTGCGCGGGAATCGAATTGGTGACATTGGGCACGAAAAGAAAGATTTATTTGTTGTCGATGGTTACTTTTGCTTTGATTTGCCCCATCGGCATCGCTATCGGGACTGTGGTAACCGCCGCGGTGGATAATGGTCAATCCACCAATGACTCTGGTACGCCTTCTTTAGTTATAGCTATTTTACAAGGATTGGCTTGCGGAACTTTGCTCTACGTAACTTTTTTCGAAGTTTTGACTCGTACCAAGGGCAGTGAAATGTCCTCGGTTATTAACTTCATCGCTGTTTTGTGCGGATTTGTTCTTATCACCGCGTTACATTTGATTGATTAAAAATTCGCGAGTGCTTCTAGGACATCTTTACATCTGTACCGATATGATACTGTATTGTTAACAAAAAAAAAAAAAAATTTCACGTGCGGATGTTTCTCTAAAATAATTGTATTAAATTTTATAAAATTTTTTGAAGATGATTTTAATTAATAGTATTGTAAACGGCAATTTTTTTTTTAAAAAAATTAAAACTAAATATGTTTTTAAAATCACGAGTAAATTGTGTTTTCAATAAAATATCTTATGTAGGCCTACACAAATAAATCCCAAAACTTAATCATAAAAAAAAAAAACCAATCTACTTTTAGCGTGTTTCTGTGAATGTACATGACATGCATTTAATTATTTTATAAACGTTATCGAATTTAGTGTCGGTGCCAAGTTAACATATTCCGCCAAACCACTTTTAACCACGCGATAATTTCTTTAATCGATAAAATTTGTTTCTAAACTTTGAAGTTTTGTTCAAGTGTCACCCTTTCAAAATCAAAAAAGAAAAAAAAAAAAACCCAAGCGTAGGTCAAATACCCATGAACCTCAAAATGTAGCAATATCAATACAAATTTTCATTAACTGCAACTGGTCATTTGGTAAACTGAAAATAAATGTGATAAAAATCCATGACCCTTAACGAGATTAACCAAATTAAACGTAAAATAGCATTTAAAAAAATTAATGCCAATAACTGTTAAATATTGAAGAGGTATTTAGAGTACATATTAGAAGAACAAATTAATGTTCTGCACACAAATTCATGCACCACTAGTTTTTTAATTGCGCGGCTTAATAAAAATCTATTGTTACCTTTAAAATGTCATTCAACTGAACCATTAGTACAAAGAACGTGTTTTGTTTAAAAGATATTCCCTTTATCCTAGTAATAAAAGATAAAACTTGCTTAAATGCAATTCATAAATCAAGATTAAATTTTTATCAGGTCTTGGTTTTTATGATGAGCGCTATATCGGGACCGTAATATTATGCAACATGTTCAACATCATGTTCGATTTGGACGATTATAGCGACGTAATCCAATAATAGACTTCGCTGAATGTAAAGCAGTCGGTAAAAATCAATTTTATAATAATTATGTAATTATTATTAAACTTTAATAATTTATCTTCATAAAATCGTTGAATAATCTTAACACACAATAACGCCGTCACCGCATCTTCGCAATAAAATATAAAAAAAACCAATTTGTCAAATACAAAATATATACGGTCGTTGAATTTCATAATAAACTTTACTCGTACTTTTCATTCGCTTTAACTTGACTGACAGCAAATCAAATCGACAATAAAATTATTATTATTGACTGAAATATAAATGTTGATGTTTTCAACAAGGCTATAATAATAATATATTGTAGATAAAAAAAAATCTATATACTTAATAGCTTCATTTCGTTTCCAAAAATCCCTGTAAACGAATCGCTAAAACATTAACTGGTAACACTTTTTTCAGGAACATTTTCAATATGATATGACCATTCCCAATGCGAACCGAATTGATCAGCCGTAGTGTGATTGCAAATAGAACTAGCGATATTTGAAGGAACATTTTTAGATAATTGAATATTTCCACCATTTTGAGTAGCACCGACGTCTTGTTCACTTGGACTCTCGCTCGCATCTAATAAAAGTTTTCGAAAGCTCGATTGGTAAAACTTGTTTCTAACAATGGCCGATTCGTCTTGTTGAAGCCAGGATTGAAAAATCTCGTTATTATTAGCGTAAAGATTTGTCATTTGCTCTGGTTTACCTCCACTCCGAAACCGACTATCACTTTCAACGGCGTTAGATTTTTGTCCCAGATAACTATTTACAATACGTTGCTTTAAAACGTTGTTTTGTTTCTTTTTCGTACTCCCGAGAACATTTTCTTTGGAAAAGTCGTCAACCTTAGGGCTAAATTTACCAACTTCCGCGGATGCGCTTATACTCGTCATATCTCTATAAGCGGCGTGCAACGCTCGCTCCAACACTTTCCTTTTCGTCCTCTCCATCCTCAATTCCGTCGATATTTTCTGAATCTTGTTCTGCAAATCGCCGTTCATTCTCTTCAAAGCTTCGATTTCTTTTTGCGTATGAATTTCAAATTGCTGCCATTTAGCCACTCTTTGATTCCATTCTCTATCTTGCTGTTCCATTCGGCATCGCACCACTTCGTTTCGAATGACCGAAACGAGCAATTGTTTCTGAAGTTCTAGAGTGCGTGATTCTTGCAAGATAGCCGACACTTTTGTTCTTTCCACGTGCACTTTCAACTTGACCGCGGGTTGACACAGCCGATCGGGTAAACTGTTAGGACCGTGAAAACTTGCTTTTCCGGAGATAGAATAATTCATCGCTTGAAAATATTTACTCGAATTACCATCAGCACGAACAGTCAATGTCGAATCTGTGGGCGGTTGTGCGTACGATGCGACACTAGACGGAATTTTATTAACAAATTTGGAATGTAAGCGGTTAATTCTCGTTCCTAATTGTTCCCGCTCTGAGATGGCGGCTTCCAGCCGATCCTCCATTATCCTTTTCGATACTTCCGCCTCGATGAGGGAATCTTTCAGTCGGTTAATCTCCTCCCTATACAGTTTATGATCAATTTCCAAACTGAAAATTCTATCGATGAGTACTTCTTTCTCAAAATGCAAACGATCAATTTCAACCGACAACTGCTCAACCTTGGAACTTTCTTCTTCGTGAACTTTTTGCTCGACCAGCGTTCTCATCGTTACACTCCGCTGTTCTATAATATCCAAAATGTTCATCAATTCATCTTCTTCCTCCGTTTTCGCCTTCTGCCCGCTTTCAAATTCGTCTAGTGGATTGCTACTAACGAGTTTGTCTTTTCCGTCGGTGCTGAAACCGCTATCTTGTCGATGAACGGCACAACAACTTCCGTCTAATTTCATTTTATCACATTTCAATTTCACGTGTTGTGGATTAGTTACCGAAGGAAAACTACTGGACGTCCCAACGCTAGTCTCGTGTCCCATATCGCACTCATTCTCATCCACTCCGTTCCCCTTCACATTTCCCCCGTCATTATTTTCTAAGCATACCTTACCTCGACATATCACTCTATTTCGTTTGCCTTTATTTCGAAAGCTGTTTCCTAAACTTCTTTCGTGGAGTTTCCGCGTTGGAACGTGCACCCCTCCACCTTTCTTGGGCAGATTACTTTTTGTTTGCTTCACTTGATATTGACCAGAAATATCAGTATAATCTGTTATCCCTAAAAAAAATAAATTTTTTTTAATAAAATTAAAACCTATATAATAATAATAATTAAGACAATATTTACTACTTTTCAAATGGCGCTTAGGAAACAGGTTGGTCATAGCCATAGTGCAATATAAGCCGATGTCCAAATGTGGAAAAGCCTGCAAAACTCTTGACCTAAAATCTTGAAGTGTTTGCACTTGAGATTGCAGCTCCTAAAATTTGAAAATGCATTTTTAAATTAGCAACTCTCACTTAACATTCTATGTTTATTATTACCTTAATAAAAACCACATATTTGGCATGTTCTTGTAACACCGACTCGATGGGATAGGCCTGAGGCGTTTTGTTAGGTGAACATCCAGCCATCATGTTCGCTTCAGCGGAACGTTATCCAAGAAGTTATAGAAATGTAGAGAATGACGGCTTCTAAAACACGTAAACAAATGATCGTTAAATCGTTGCTTAATTAATTATATTATCCTACGTTCGAATCACTAAACACCAATATCGTCGACGCGACACGATTGATTTGAGCAAAAGTTGCAATTAATGACATAAAAAAAAGTGTGTAGATTGGAACTTAAAGAACGTAAAATGAGGTTAAGCACACCGAGTTTTTACCTTCAAGTAATAACATTGTAAAAATCAAGTGAATCGAAGAAAATGATACCATAATTAAATTTTTTTTTTTTTCTTTCGTCGATTTCTTCGCGTCTAATACATGAAACTTAAAGCGTAACACCACATTTGATATTGCGTAAAATCAAAGTACGTGTTGTTTTCATATTTGAAATAGGATTACAGTACGGTACATAAAAATATAGTCAAAAAAAAAAAAAAAAAAAAAAACGGAGCGGATGTTGCTATTACAAAATTTAATAAGAACTTTAATTTTTTTTTTACGAGTATAAAACCATCGTAAAGTAAAGTACCGGTAGTAATAATAATGTCCTATTTTTAAAACTACAAATTAATTTTTGTTAACCGGACATAATTATGTCAAATTATAACTCTCATTAATAAAGTTAAAGTGGAAATTAAGTGAACCGAAAAGTTTTTTTAAAAAAAAATAATAACTTTTTTTTAAATTAAGATTTCGAAAATGCTTTCCAAACTTAGTTCAATAAAGTCATTTGTAAACACTTGACATTTCCATGTCAACGCGTTTGCAATCGTTAATGATTATCGGACATCGTTCAATGAGATTTTTAATACACGTAACGAATCTTTGAAAAGAAAAAAAAATGTAAACTGACAAAACATTTTTCCTCTAAAATTAAACATGCAATTTATAATTTCAAAAAAAAAAAATTATATATAAACAATGCTTATAATAATAATAACACGATGATAAACATTCAATTATATTTTATAGTATTGCATAATAAAGATGTTGAAATAAACGCATCTTAATTCAGCTATCAATTTTTTTTATTAATTAAGCTTTAAAAAAAAAATGTAGAAAAAAACAAACAACAACTATTTCCTTTTATAAGATGTTTTTTTATTGTTGATTTGCGTGTTGAAAAACATTCAAAAATATTTTCTTAAATAAGCCAAAAAATATTTAATACGAAGGTTGAATTTTCGCATCCACTGCACTATAGAAATAAATAAATAAATCATTATAATTAAAAGTTGATTCGAGAACGCCATAACAATGTTTTTAACCTAATAAAAATATAAACAACGTTTAATCTCTTCATCTAAGAAGTTATATTTTTTTTAATAATATAAAAACTTATCGTGACTCACAAAAATAATACCGCCAATCATGTACTTGTAGATGTTCGTATTCATAACACGCGAGACAGTCGAAGCTTATAAATTCAAAAACTAAATTTTACTTATTGATCACGACCTAAAAATTGGATAAAATGAAGAAGAAGAAAAAAAAAACTATCGCTAAATCATTTGAATATTCATCATTATTATTATTTCAAAGTGCAAAATGTCGTTCGACCTACAACGAAGTTATTGTTTTAACTTCTACAAAAAAAAAAGTAAGTATTCTTTTAAAAATAAAAAAAAAAAATAACAAAAATCATAATTGACACAAAAAAAATTTTTTTTTAAAAAAAACTGCGTGATTGAAATTTTAATTATTAAATTTTTAGTCGCACATCCTCTGTGAAGAAACAAAAAATTTGACAGACAGCTGTTTTAAAAGCTTGGTTGAAGTAAAAATCGTAGTTTCGTCGTACAGTACTGAAATTAATTTGACCCGCATGATAATTTCAGGCTAAATTTCAAAAAAATTTCGTGTTACTGACGTATCAAGATACTGTAAATTTAAATCTGTTTATAAAATGTCTCTTTCCAATTTCAAACCTAAAAAAAATTTCAAATCAAAAATAAAGCACCCAAAAAAAAAAAATAGTAATAAACGCACCCTTTGGAATGTTATTATTTTTAACGCTAAATTCCGTATAAGCTTTCACACTATTTGACTACATAAGAATTAACGGCATATTAAAATTAATCTAATCAAAACAATGTGAATGAGTTTATTACGAACCGTTATCTTTTCAAGGATTTCATGATATCGTTTCTTGTAATGTTGCATTAAAATTTTAAATGCACAAAAATGCGTAGGAAGTACCAAAAAAAAAAAAAAATGTTTTTAAAATTGCGCAAAATACAATAAAACTGCGGAATCTCAATAAACATTTTTAAAAAAATGCTATTGTAAACTCGTACAATTAAGAACTTGCTCAAAAATATACAGTACTGTAAACACATTTTTTTTTTCTCCCCCAGCAAAATCAACGCATTTGCTTTAATACTACATTCAATAGAAAAATCAAAATTTTCCCCCGACATCGATTTGTACCGTTCTGGAAATACAGTATATTACAATTTGTGATCCATCACCCATGACGGCTTTAGCATTCCTTCTTTTTTTTCTTTTCGTATTCATGCCCTCATTTCTTATTAACTATTTATGCCGATTTCTTGTCTTTTAAACAAATATAATGTACAGTACTGAATTTTTCAAGTTGCGAAGAAAAGTTACCGTATTCAAAATTAGTGACCTGAAGTTAAAAAAAAAAAAAAAAAAAAAAAAAAAAGGCCTTTTCTTCGCTTTAAACACCTACGTATGACAAGAAGAGTCTTCCAAACAAAAATTAATAATATAACAATAGGGGATTCACTATTTCACTAAGGTGGAACCTTACTCGCGAGGTTACATCCTACAACTAAAACGTTCCGTTGTCCGGTTCTAGATACGAGTAGAGAAAGCGTGGAAGGCGAGAGCTAATTAAGTCTTTTTATAAAGGTGTTAAATCCAATTATTAATTAGCTATTCCCATGTGGCGCGGATTAGCATTTTGTAGAAATAAATTAAAATCCTCGTCATTTTTCCTATTACGCTATTAATAAAGAAAAAAAAACCCCGCAAAAGTTTGAAATTTAATAAATTGGTTTTGGTATTGACTCAATCCAATTCGTATTAATGTCGATGTACTCATTGCCCTTAATAGCCACAATAATGAGTTGAAATTGCGTGAAACAAACAACTAATTACGCTACTTTTACCATTAATTTTAATTTATAATTATATATATATACTGTATTTTTTTAATTTTCATTAATGAGATGGAGTTTAATTTGATGAGAAAGCAGGATGGGAAAACGCTTCACCTAGTGTATTATAATATTGGTGACAGTGCTAGCTAACCAACCGCTAGCACATAATATACTCCCTATTCATTTTTTTAAACATTTCATGCAATTCTTCCTGCTATTATCTACGTACAGTAGCAGCCAGATTTTAATATCATTAAAAAAAATTTATATAATCCAGTAGTATAGACTGCTAACAAAAGCTTGTAAATTATTTGTTTACGGTATTAAGAGGATTATATTGCACTCATTAAAAACATGATGAAAAATAAAGCTGGTATTATGCGCATAGTAACTTGCACTTGTTAATTTCCCTAACAATCAATAATATTAATTAATATGCGAAACCATTACGAGCTGGTGGTTCCTTAGTCATAATTAAAAAAATTAGGATTTAAACGATATTTAAAATTGGAACCACCCCGCTTTTTTTATGCTGTACTGTATTTAAAAAAGAAAGCTTGTAAACATTACGAGTATTGGAAAAGAAAGAGTGTAAACATTATTGAATTTACTATGAAAATATCTGAAATTTATCGGTTTTTTAATAATTGACTCGTAAGTTAGTTCAAACATTTCTGCACAGTTTGTATTGCTAATTGGATTGGGGCCTACTACTGTATGTACCCGGTAGTGAAAAATTTATGGTATACAATACTGCAGTGGAATTTGTTTTAACCCCGTATTAAACTTACTGTAGTCCAGTTCAAGGTAAGATTTTAATTACACCTTGTTCGTCTGAAATTTAGTCTCGCTCATAAAAAAATAAAAATGATTAAACTTTAGTTTGATGCTTTTTCGATTCGAACTACTTCACATGGAACCGAATACGAGTGTACGGTATTTCCTCAATTCGTCTGACTTCCCGCTTCCCTTCTATTCCGTTTACGTAAATTGCACGTGTGATGGGGGGCTCGTGTTTTTTCTCTCTTCTCAATGATAGATAATGAATGACGAGCGAAATTATTATTCTCTTTCTTTCGCTAGAAAAATCTACGGTCAAATTTTCTATTAGTTTCTCAACGACAATAATAGAAGGCAAATAAAAATTAGCTGCTATCATCTAAAAACTATAACAATTCCCCCACAAAAAAAAAAAAAAGAGAGAGATTCTGATGGGTAAAAAAAGTACATAAAAATGTTAGAATACAGAAACCGCGGCGTTGGAAGTTGGTTTCAAGTGGAGCGCGAGAAAAAAGTAAACGGTCGAATAAATGTCGGTTCCCCCTTTTCTCTCCCCTCCGTCATTAACAAGTTCACGTTAACGTCTTGATTTAATATTTGTTCATCTAATATCTAAATGAGAGAAGGAAAAAATCAACTTGGGCCAACATGAACTTTCGCTCAATTTCTAAGCGCGCCTTCGTTCGTTCGGTTCAGTTTTTGCAACACATTACGTTTCCGATCAAAAATCAGTCGACTCATTTCTCTTTTTTACCTGCCGAAACGTAAACCATATTCAATTGGGAATATTGCGACTGCAATTCCCTTCAATTATTTTTATAAGTACATGTATAAAAAAAACACCTCCATTATACACTTTATAAAAAGCAAATTGCAGTAGAACTTGGTTATGACGACATCGGATATAACGTTATTTTCCGAGAGTTTCATGGTAATTATATACGGTAATAATATAAAAACGCTGTTATTGCTACAAGAAAAAACATTAACCTCGGCTATAGCGATAAAAACTCAGAACAATCAAATTTTTTTTTTACAAGATTTTTTTTAATATTGGACCGAATTTAATGACTCGTATGTTTTGTTTCTTGTAAAAACCAATGAAAAAAAATCTTGTAAATATAGATAAGTATACATGTACTGTGTCTAAATATAAAATGTGATTAGAAAATTAATAATGTTTACTGCCTTTCATTGCATAACTTTTAACCTGTTTTACCCGTCCCCGCCCTTGTCGCACGTGCCCGCATTTTCGCCCCTTCCCCCGCTCTTTTCGTCACTTTCTGGACGTTTTATTTTAATAGTAAAAAAAAAAAAAAACAAGACATTAAAAACAAATTAGTCGCGATAATTATTATTATTGAATGTATCAGTCAATAATATTGTAACTGGCGTTTATAAAAACAATTCCTGTACAGTATTGTAGTTTTATTTACGACATATTTTCTTGAAATTAAAAAAATAAATGTTAACAGGTGCGTAACATTTCCTTCACCTGCTATCAACTCAAATCGAATAAACAAAAAAAATAATAATAAAATAGTGTCATTGCTTTTTTTCCTTTCATTTTTCATTAAATTTTGTTGTTGTTCAATTCCACCTGAAAAATGAAACGCCGATGGGAGGGGGAGGGTAGGGAAAAAAACTCATCGAAACCGCAAAACTATATGGCGTATATATTTCGGTAGACTTATCGCAATGATGATTAACTGCAGAAATATCATGGCAAATAGCCAGTTACAGCCATATAAATTTCTAAAGGACATTTTTTCATGTAAAAAGAATGGAAAAAGGATGTTGAGAAAGGGAAGATGATAATTGCGAGCTTGAAAATGAAACTTATTTTCAACGTCGCAACAAAATAATGTAACATTGCCGACAATCACAACAATATCATCCGGTTTTCATCAGCCGCCTTTTAAAAGAGAATGCACAGATAGGTCTGCGCAAAAAAATTTGCAAAAAAATTTAAAAAAATTAAATTAAATAAAAACCAAGTTCGTTTTAAAAATAATGATATACAGTATATTGTATGGTATTAAAAAAATTTAAGTTAACTTGAAGTTTCGCCTTAAAATTCGTTTTTAAAATGTAATTTAAAATGTTTGTTTATACTAATGTACTTAAAAAAACTAAAAATGCATAAGTTTATTATGATCTCAATATTTATTGGGCTTACATTTATAAAATCATTTTTTACCGTCTTAAAAAAAAATTCAAAAAATAAAATAAAATAAAATAAAAAAAAAATTTTTTTAAAACGCAAATTAAATTATTGTGTTACTGTTTTTAAAAATTTTTTCTTCTAAAAAAATAAATAAATAAAAACAAATACCGGTATTAAACTTATACCGTAGTAGTCCTTTGACCTCTTCCTTATTCCACATAACATGCACAGCAAAATTTATCAAAATTGTTTTCTTCATCAAAAAGAAAAAAAAAATATTTTCATTTTCGTATTCAATATTTTTTAGAAAAAAACAAAAAAAACAAAAAAACCAATGTACATGTATTTGCTTTTAATCGATTATAGGAATTTATCAACTTTTGTGCCAAAACCGATGAAAATAATGCTACCAAACCAATTTAATATACATGTACTGTATTTCCTTCGTTAAATCAAACCCAAATCTTCAGCACGCAATACGTAATTAACTTACTTTAAATTTTCGTTTCTCTTCGGAATATTATGTAAAAAGCGAGTTAGCACACGCATCTATCGAATAACTTATAAAGATAAAAAAAAAATAATAATAATACATATCTTAAAAAGGAATGGGAAACGTTATATTTTTTTTTAATAAAAAAAAAAAATTCGTTTGACCTAAAAATTCGTCAATGTAGAACTAAAGTATAATAATAATTCTAACATTTAAAGCTTAAAACAAGGAGTACACTGTAGTAAGATAGGTTGAAGATATTATCACGATGCAATATTATTAAGTTGCTTCGACTATTAGAATAAACTCATTTTTTCCTAACAGTTTTTTGTTTAGGAAAATTACCCGACTGCTGCTGCCTTAGCGACGACACCGTCTTTCATTTCAATAACTACGCTAACCCGTAATCAGCGTGAATTGAAAGGTGTGAGTGACGAGTCTCAATACATGTCCTGTAATGCCGCTACACAGTAGGGCGAAGAATAAAATGTGGCGTGCATTTGTTGCGGATATGTGCTAACAAACACAAATTGCCTTCATTTTGCACAAATCAAAACAAGAGCCGATTCTACAACTTCCAACCATTTCATACACAGTATATAGAACGAGTATAATATATGTCCTTGTAAATTGCGTGACTTCTTCCTTGTCAAAATTTATTCAAGATTCGCAATATCATTTGATATTAAAAAAAAAATTTAATGTGCTAATCTTGACAAAATATTATTCTCGGTGTCAAAATAAACTGTTACATGTACTTGCATTTCGAAAACAATTCTCGAATTTACGTAAAAATATTTCCTACGTTTAATTTAATAAGCTGGCAAAAACTAGTTGAAAATATCATTATTATTAATTTCCCAAAATGGGTTTTCATAATAATTTGTCTTTCGAAATCCCGTAAAACCTCGATATGCGCAATGGATTCGTTCCGCAAAATTCTCGCGCAATTTTAAGTTAAACATAATATTACAGTAGAGTAATAAGAAGAAGAAAAAAAAGTGTCAAAAAACCAATTCGGATACGCACAATAATTGGCCTCCAACGTTGAACTCGCGTAAATTGAGGGTTGAATGCACTTTCTGCACTTAAATAACTAAATGTCATCACGATTTCAAATACACAAAAATTAAATGCACTTTGATTTTCCCCAAAAAAAAAACAAAAAAAAAAATTAATAAATAAAATTAATTCGATTTTTAAAGTCAAAATTTAGTAAGGACAGCGCCCATTTCCTCCCGCCCGATTGTGACGACCGAGGAAAAACATTTGCGCGCTTTTATTTTACAGATGGTTACTTCTTATGAGAATGATAATAATAATTGTCTCTTATCAATAAGTCTCGTCTAATTTGCTTCTGTCAAATGTTCTTTACCCTTCAACAGATGACTAGTTAATTATTTAATTGTAGAATTTATTCCTTCCTACGAGAGACTAATTAAAATTATTATAAATTATAATTTAGAAAACAAAAAATTTTATTCACAACTGAAATGACGCCTATTTAAATACAGTAGCCGAGCGTACTTCCGAATATCGTACTGACGAATCTCATTCTTACGTCGACAAACTTGTTGCATGTCGATGGTTATACATGTACACATACAGGGTGGTGATAAAGAAAGTATAAATCACGCACAAGGGTAATGGAAAAAAACCAGACATGTCAAATTGCTTTTCAAGATGCGAGTTATGTTTATCAAAAAAAAAATTCTACACTTCAAGGCTCATCATTCTTAAAAAACCTTAAAACTAGGAAAAATCCATCCCAAGACCGTAACCACAATCCTTCATCAAAATTTTTAGCCTACAAGGGAAAACTCAAGTGATTTCAATGTGTACAGTGAAAAAAAAAAACAGACTAGTCCTGAAACAGCCAAAAATTCATTTTGCGTTGCTACAATGTTAAAACACAAATTTTACGTTTGGAGAAACAATTTTTAGTTTTGAACATTAAAAAGCATTTTTCTCATTTTAAAAATAAAGTGACATGTCTGCTTTCTCCCCTGTGCCCTTCATATCTATCAAGCCTCATTAGTAAACTCTAGGTTAACGGATCCCAGCTGTTAAAATGAACTTATCAGACTTTATTTGCACTGAAGCATTTTATTATTTTTTTTTTTTTTAATGTTTTCCAGACGCATTAAATTTATGTATGGCTGCGATTTATTTGGCGTACAAAACTTGAAACCTGTGGCGAGGAGCTTGAACTCTCTCTACATGAGCCTACAAAACTGTATCTGTTCCCATTAATAAATGTTTTGGCGCTTGTTTCGTCTGTAAACATTGGAAAGGGTCCCAGTCCACCACCACTTTTAAAGTTCTTGATGATTGTGTCTTAACGATTTAACTACCTCGCACTTTTAAAAGATTGTTTTCACACGTTCGTCTTGTTGAATATTCGAGATGAAAAAAAAAATTTAATTTAATGTCCTCATCACAGGTCTGTAAGATTTTTACGCAATATAAATCGTGTCTTTGGAAAATGAAGACTTGAATGTGAATAACAAGTGTAAGGTCAATTCAATAACTAAGCTTATGGCTTGTTAACTACTGTAGATGTAAACAGTTCAAACCTGATTAATATAATTATGGCTAACACCTTTTTCTGTCAACCTTTATTTTAATCTCTCTTGTGGTGGCCATCACCGAACTGGAGATTCTTGTAAAACGAGGATTAAAAATGGAACTAGATGATGAGTGGGTGGGTTTATTAAGTAACAGGATGATCGTTAAACCACACTTCATGCCAAATCACTGTTTATTTCTCGTGGGAAATTTAATAAAAAAATCTCGTGTGACACGAAAAAAAAAAAATAAAAACACGCACTGAATATCCTTAAATAAAATTATTGTTATTTTTATAGTTCTTACCAGCACTGACCATAAAACCAAACTCTTAACGACAGTAAAAATCATTTTAATTAACATGAACTTTTTGGGAATTAAAAAATTAAGAAAAAAAATTTCCAGGAAAGAATTTTTATGCCGCTAAAAATGTTTTTCCTAATAATTCTTATTTGTGAAAGCAAAACAACTTTACTTTTTTTTTTTTTTTTTTTTTTAACGCTTAATGATGATTATACAGTTTTCTTTTAATAAACATTTTCTATTATTATTCAATCGGATTTAAAAAATGTAACAAAAGGATATTACAAAGAACGGTATAAGACGGAAACGTTTGCCGCGGAGAAGAAAAAGAAAAAAAAATTGGGAACTGCAGAATCACAAGGGAAGAAAAACAAGTTAACACTCGGTCTAATAACAATAACTTTTTGCTACAGTAAATCCGAAAAAAAAAGAACCAAAAAAAGAAATTCACCATTCCGCTACTTCCAAAGACGCCACACAATTTCACCTTTCCAGTAATAATGTCTTCAAATGACGACACAAACATTTTTATACAGTTTCTATTTAATAAAATTTATTTCTCATTTCCCTCAAAAACGAAAATAAATTTTTCTGATTAAATTTAATACTGTACTGTAATTTATGTGATTCAAATCTTTTAAGATTTGTGTCTATACATGTAATTGAATCTCTGAGGACTCGCATTTTCCAAGCTGCGTAGTCGTCGCCAAATTATTTTTTCCAATAAAAAAAATATTTTAAAGTTATTAAACTTCATTTTTTCATAAACATACAAATTAAAAACTTTTTTTTTTTTTTAGCACTTTTTTACTATCATTTTTAATTTTTTTTTTTTTTTTTTTACTATATTCTAGGGTGGACAAACTCCGATATTTTGTATCCAGTTACTTGGGAACGTAAATAGGCCGCTGCTGTCTGTATTATTAAAAAATCTCTAGTTTATTTTAATACACTACTGTATGTAAAAAATAATAATAAAAATGTAAAGATATCAAATGTATTCGTTAGAACATCTCGTCAATAAATTCCTCGCACATTTTTTATCTTAATTTTTACATCTTCAAAAAACAATTTTGTTATTCAGTCGCGCGTGTTATTCAATAACCCATTTAATTTAAAAAAAAAAAAAAAAAAAGATATTAAAATTAACAAACCACAGCTCAAACGATACGCTACCATTTTTTTTTTTTTGACTTAATATTATAATATACTATCAATCATAATTCTGGGAATATTACTTTTTATAAATCGACCAAAAATCAAATAATATTTTTTTACCGGCAAGTCATAATGATCAACAAAAAAAAAAAAAAAAAATTCGAGAAAGTTGCATGATAAAGCGGCGTTAAATTTAAATAATATTTAAATTGCAACTGTAAAAATGTATAATTAGAATAATTGAAGCAGTAGAACTAAACCATTTCCTGTGAACGTTCTACTGTAACAGTAATTCCCATTTTTTTTAAAAATGCTCTTACAAAAATTATCTGTAACAATTCTTTTTTTTTTTTTTCGTTTCTTTTTATTGTAAAACGTGATTTTGCAGCTGTGTACTAAAAAGTGTAAAAATAAAGATCAGTGACTTACAAAAAAAAATATATATATATTAATTTTTTTAAACGTTCACCTGACGAGATGCGTTAAAAGAAAATAGGCGAAAAGTTGAACAATGTTCTTGAAATGTTTTGACAAATTGTACGATTGTTTCCGCCAGTTAACGCGAGGAATGCATTTGATTCCGAGTAGCGCATCATTTAATTAACGTTTCCGCCTCACGCGCCAACCTTCCGCCACCCTTTACACGTGCACTTCAAAAAATCCAATTAAGATCATTCAACTAATACCCGTTGCCACCGAATTAAACCATTTCAAATTAAGCATTTAAAAGTTACGCTCGCAATACCACTTTTTTTTTTTAAATACTAAACGAATTACTTGTATTATCAATACACGATGATTCAATAAAAAAAAAATCAACCAAACTTCAGCTAAAATATTTTCCCAATTTTTAGAAAATTGAATTAACAATATGATTTAATAACAAAATTATTATATCGCCGGCTTTTCAAAAAACCAAAAATCATTAAAATATAAAAGTAAGCAAATTTACGCATATTTATACTTTGAAAATAATATAGTACATAACTACACATTAATAAAGTATGGTTTTTGAACAAGTTACACGGTGGTTCAATAAAAAGTAAACCAACCTTTAACTACCAATTTTAAATTATAGTTTTACAAAATTAGTAAAGCTTTTTTTAAAAATCTTTTCAAAATAAAAATAAGCACTTACTTTAATGACTTCTGGTTTTTATTTTCTATTCAAAAAAGCAAACGATGTAAATTTTTTTTTTAAGTTTATTAAATCTAAAAGAAAATTTGGGATAAAACTGTATGTTGGAATCATATTGCTAGTTAGACTCTCTAAATAGCGAGAAAATATTATTACCCCGGTATGATTAATTAACAGGTATTAAAGTTACATGTAGAGCACATATAAAATAGTGTTTGGCTTACTTTTTATTGACCCACCGTGTAGCTTAAAGTCACGTGGATTAACAAACCGAGATGATTGAAAAACGAGGATTTAATAATTATCATTAAATTTCTTCAAAAAATCTTCTCATTCGGACTTGTAGAGAGAACGAGAGAGGTAGGCTGCACTCTTCCACCGCCCTCGATTACGAGAACGAAACCGCAAAAATGAAAAGAATTTAGCTCAAATGATAAAATAACATTTCACTTTCGCATAAGGAAGATTAAAAATTATCTAATTTGATTATCAAACGCATTTAAAAAAAAAAATATATACCGTAAAGAATCGTAACTGCGTTCTTCATCTGTCTTCCTCCATCCAAACTTTCCCTCGAAACATGCAGTTGGCGTGCGACGTGAAAATCTACTTTAAACTTAATCCAACTTTTACTAATAATCTCAGTTTGCTAAAAATCATTTCACTCATCTACGAGTATGTTTTTTGTTAATAAAAAGAAATTAAAAATATTATCATTTGCGCATGCCCACACTTTAAAACACAAAGAAGAAGAAAAAAAACCCTCGTTTAAGATTAAATTACTGTATTAAAATAGAAACCCTTTTACAGTACATGTACAGTATTTGAAAACGCATTGCAATATTATTAAATTAATATAAAAGTTAATAAGCTGTCAATAACTCCACGTGAACAGCATAATTATTCATTTCCCCTATTGTTTTTTTTGATGCTTCATTTTTTGTTGTTGTTTTGGGCTGTCCTTACAGTAGTTCTAATAAAACGTCAAACCCAGCTCGTAATTAATAATTAACCCAGGGCGTTTTCTTGATCAACAAAACACTTGGCACAACTTTTTATTACATCTTCCAATAAAATGCCTGCTTCTCACTCAGGACGACTTTTCATCAGCTCGTGCTCAAATTTTAATACACCTAACCCTCGTATAACGCGGTATCCGAATAACGCGGTTTCGCTACAACGCGGTCCACAAATTGTGGCTAC
>JAQGAZ010002249.1:0-19353 GCA_034692225.1 Polydesmus complanatus
CTTTCTTTCGCCCCCCCCCCCCCCCCCCCTTTCTCCATCATCACACGGTATCTTGAGATCAACTGTTTCATATGGATGATCGATGAAAATAAAAGAACTCTTGCATTTTTCTGCCACCCAACTCATCTAGTTTTATATTTAATCCAAATTTATTCTACCTGGGTTTTTAAATAAATGTGATGCTACGTTTCCACCGTTTCCAATCTGGTTTTAGTGGAACCACGTTTCTTTTGACTGAACTTACCCGGGCCTAAAACTTTAAGATACAGTCGCTAAATCTATGTTTAAAAATTCGCTAACAACGAAATATTAACCCCGAATTTATAAGATTTAATTAGGAAAATGGTAAACATAATGTGAAATCTTTTTCCGGCGGTCATTTTATTTTGTATTATTGTTATTGCGAATCCCGGGAATTTCTCTCTCTCTCTTCGTTTCAACGTGTGTCAAGCGACAACTTTAATTACCAACCTGTAATTCTCATCCTCCACCCACTTTCTTCTACTACACCAGCAGTAGTAGCAATGATGGCGCGTGACGTGACGTGGCGCGCGTGAAGAAGATTCCAACCTGCCGCATTTAATCAAAGCGCGACACTCCCAACAACCCGCTTTTCAATTTGTATTTTTAAAAGAAAATAAATAAATAAAAAAGAAAAACTTAAAGAGGAAAATTTTTCTTAAGAAGAAGGAAAATAAATAAAGAAAAAAAAAAAAGTTTTATTAGGGTCTTTTTGATGGCGATGATGATGACGGCAATAAAGTGTGTCGAGATGGAATTCTCGGCAAAAGCGATCGCTGAGAGTAAACGACGGCGCTCCATATCGATTTCTCGCCAGCTAAAAGAATGACCATTCGCTTTTAACAATAGAAAATGTTGGTCGGGGGGAGAGGAGGAAGAGGGGATGGGGAAAAGAAAGAGCCAGGGTGTACAGGGCGCGGTTTGGAAAAATATTTATTGGCTGACCGAAGAGTGGTGTGGGTGGAGGAGGAGCAGCTTGCGTCGATGGTTAAAAAGTTAGTGGTTTGTCCACTTCATTTCTTTCGACGCCATTACAATACTCTTACTTGTGAATTTATATCGGCCATTATCGAGTGGAGTACTAATGTGAGAGGGGGGGGGGGTGGGGTGAGGAGCTAGGAAGTGAGCTGAGGGAGAATATGGCGAAAAAGCTAATAAAAGTGAATCGGACATAAGCAAGCGCCATCTGCTTGGTGGGATGATGACCACTGTTTACCGCACTAAAAGGACTGCTGTACATGTTGTGAGAGAGAAAAAAAAAGGGAGTTGATGCTGGTGGAGAAGGAGAATGTTTGTTTAAAAAATTTATTTAAGCGGACGAAAACATAAAATGAATGTAAGTCGCGTATTCCAGCGGTTTGAATTACTCAAGTACTGATTGACTCGATTATTGATTTTGTAATTTTTTTAAAAAAAATTTGTAGAGTAAAAAAAAAAGGAAGGACGTATTGATGTAGTGCGTGCACCACCATCAAAGTAATTGAATTAAAAGTGCATCGAGTTGAAACGTTTTAAAACTGATTTAGAACAGGAAGTGCTTTGTAGTTAATATAATAAAAGATTGATGTTTGCAATGGCTACAGTATACAGTAATAATAGTGTAGATGGGAGAGAGAGAAAAAAAATGTGGTTATGGCGATTAAAGTGGTTTAGGAGTTAGGAAATTATTTATTTTTTAAAAAAAGAATAATAATAATAAAATAAATCATTATTCGTTTAAAAATGAACTAGACGTAGTTAGCGTAATGGTAATTATCGCTTAAAAAACTGGCAGTATTTTTGTTTAAGGGAGAAAATGAAGAAAATTGGGGAGAAAAAAGGAGTAAAGTCTGTGCAAATTTTTGTTTGAAAATGTTTAGAATTTATTTGTACATTTTCGGTACGTGTATTTCATTTTATAAACGAACAAAATTTAATATGTATTTATAAAGGCGAGTAAAATTTTGTTTACAAAAGTGGATTTAAAATCGAGTATTGTAAAAAAAGTGGATTTAAAATCGAGTATTGTAAAGAACAAAATTACTTTTTAAAATATGAGAAGAATTATACAGTACCAGTAACTGAAATGATTGAAATTCCTTTAAAAAAAACAAGAAAAGGGGGTTTTTATGGGATTTTTAAAATTTGCATAAAATTAAAACCGAAGAAAATTTCGAGAAAGGAGAAAAAATTAATTATTTAAAGAGTAAATTTGAGTTTAACCAATATACCAAATAAAATTTAATTCTGCAAATGAGCAAAATGTGTAAACTTGAATAAAAGTACATGTAGCCTACGTAGTGAACGGCTTGAATTAACTACAATAATCAGTGGAATAATTTTAATCAACTGTAGAGACTTTCAATTTAATGATTATAAATCACATACAGTAATTATTTTATTATTGAATTTATTCTAACGTGCGTTCCAAATGCACTTGAACACAGTCAACAAAACTCATTGAAATTTGTTCCATGTCGGCACACACAACTGTGACGTTAATATTTTAACTGGTACAGCCCACAAATGATTATTATAGTTTGGGCATTAAAATAGTTTTAGTTTCAATAACATTTAGTATTTATTTCTCATGTTGAAATACTGTACAGAAGTGAGACCTTTAGATGTATTTTCTTTTCCCCGTAATAAAAAAAGTGCGAACTGTTGGAAAGTAAGAGAAGACCTTGATCTTAACTCATTTTTTTCGAGACTTGAGACCCGAACCTGTAAGTTTGTCATAATACATTATAATAGCCTCCTCCTTCATTCGTAATGAAGATGATGGAATTACATGACGTGACGTACGGTGACGCATTCGATGATGAAGTTGAGTATAGAGTGAGTGTGAGAGAAGAGATGGTTGTAACGCGCGTGACAGATGTCCACATTGAAAGAATATTATTATTTTTTTTCTTTTACATGTACCTCGTTTTCTGTGTATTCTTATTATTATTATTTTTTCTTCTTTCCGTTTCAACGTGTTTTATTTAGTTTTTTTCCTTCCGCCCCCTCAGCCCCTCTTGTGTGTGGATCTTAGTGTTATTGCGTCTGTTTACACGCTCACAACTATCTATACGGGAATCTCATCGCTCGCTATTGCTGCCTGTGTTTTTTCTTCATTCTTAGCTCGCTATTCTTACGGCCAAAAGACAACATTTTTACGATCGCCATCATCGCTATCTCTGCTTCGTGAGGGGATGAGTAGGGGGGGGGTTCCCGGGGAGAAAAAGATGACACTCTGCTTCAACTAAAGCGATTTGGATCTCTGGCGGAACCTCGATCTATAGTTCTTTTTAAAACTGTACTCACGAAATTGTTTCTTAGTTTAATATATTCGTCGTTTATTTTGTTAAACTTGGGTGTGAAGGATCATTAAAATTAGAGCCAAAATTCCAGAATTTTTTTTTTTTGGTTCCTTGTGAAGATTGCTGATGTGAATATCAATGAACTAGATCACTGAACGATTACTCCTGATCTAACCAAACCAAAATTAATCCAGCTTAACTAATGTCTTTTAATGTTCCACACGTTGAAGTTCTTAGTTTCAGTAATCTTCACGAGCTATTGTACTTATCTCATTGTTTGTTTTTTTTTTGGACGGAAACGTTGAATCGAGGTTGTACATTTCGCCTTATTTCGGTGTGGGTTAAGTTTTTTTTGGGAGTGCGGGGGTGGGAAGAAAAGAAAAGTTTGAGATCGAGTGAGAGGAATCATTTCTATCTTCTTTCTACGTACGGCGGTTGGCGAGAAGTGAAGCGGAAGCAGATCTCCAGGCTCCTCCTTCTTACGCTATCCCTATTGTACTATTACGTTATACGTGAAATACGGTCGATCAAGTGTTGTGTTTTTTTTTTGTCGTCGTCGTCGTCGTTGAGGAAGGAGTGATTCTATGAAACACACACTCCTTCTTTTTGGAAAGCTGCTTCCACTCTATTTGTGGTGATTATTATTATACCTCGGACGTAAATCGTCTTTTTATTTTAAGAGATTTTTCTTCGATGACGTCATCACTCTCTCTCATTTAAATGAGATCATTTTTATTGGATTTGCAAACTCATCCGGAAGAAAAGATTGATTTCTTTTTTTTTTTATGTGTGTGTAAAGAGAGATTGATAAGGAGTGGGAGTGATGAAAAAAAGTAAATGATTATGGTTGTTATATTGTCATTAGTCGTTTCACGTACATTTCAATCCAACGTTAAAGGTTGGATTTGTTAGGTGAAAAATCGAAGGATTTATATTACTCAAAATCTTCTAATTAATTTCAATGTTGCGAATCCACGTTGTTTATTTATGTTAAGAGCAGAATAATAATTATTTTCCTCTATGTATAATATGGTATAAAGTTTCGGTAACGGATCTCGTGACGTGAAAACTGTAATTTCCACTCGGTCAAACTCTCTATTAAAATAAAAAGGTTGTTGCTGGGAACTGTTTGGGTTCCGGTTCGAAGTTGAGAACGGATGAAACAGCAGCAGCGGCTGCGCAGGTGGTGGTAGTGCCGCGCGGTCTAATAAATAGCGAAAATTAAAATTAATCATGAATAATTAATCGGAACACGAGTATTAGCTCGCTCTACGTTACGGTTAAGCGAGTTTATCGGGTGAATATATGAATTTTAATTTACGCGGTGGAGAAAGAAATAATGATAAAAAAAAGTGGGGATTATTTGTACTTAAATCAACGAACATGATGTTTTATTTATTTATTTATATATTATATTTTTTGTTGGTAATTATTTACATGCGATTCTCGTATACCGCTCTTAAAAGTGATGTGCGAGGGAAAATTATCGCTCGGAGGTCAATTAAATGCTTTGATTACAATTAACAATATCGATCATTCGGTGCACCGTGCATATTGAAACTTAAACAAGTTTAAAGAACCCGTTTTTCCTTTAATCTCTTTTTGATAGCAACAACATACATGTACATTAGTTAACGGTTTAAGAAACTTGAGATCAGCGTTAAACGAGATCAACAGAATAAGTTCTTAAATAAGCAGGCGTTATACGAGAACTGAGTGTATTTAATTCGTCGTTAGTTTTAAGAATCTCGATTTGGTGGTTTATTTAGCGTACCGGTGTATTTTTCTAATTATTACCGGTAGCTCGAACCGGTGTTTGATTTTTTTTTTCTCGCACGTTTTCCTAGCTTTAGTTTTGGTGAAAGCGCATTAGTCAGAGATAGAGTGGAAGGGAGGGATTGAATGGCGAAGGAGTTGGGTGGATGGATAGGTGGGGTGGGGAGCGAGATAGAAAGGTGAAAAGGAAGTTTGTAAATGAGATTTCGATTAACTGATTAAGTTATCATTTATCAGGGGAGAAGGCGTGTGACGAGTGAGAAAGCGAACGACTAACACGGTATGAACGGAATTTGTGTGTTGAGTGTGTTGTGTGTGTGGATGTGAGAAAGTGAGAGATCAAAAGATATAGAGACCTCCTTTTTTCCTCTTTTTTTTTTTTCTTTATTTACTTTTTTCGAGTTTTTGTCTTCTGTTTACAAAACCGGTCACATCATTTTATTATAATTTGTGAAAAGAAAGGGAGAAAGGAAGGTGTTTTCGTATGCGAGCTACGTTTCACACATTGCTCGTTACGAATTTACGATGGGAACTAAAGTTCTTTGCTGAAAGATTTTTAATGTACATGTACAGGGATTTTTTTTTTTTAAAAAAACTTTATTTTTGGTTATCTGGTAGCTTTGATATTTCTAAATTTTTTGAATTTTGAAATCAATTTGAGGGACTTTAAAATCATTATTAAATTTAAAGGTACCATTATTGTATTATAAATTAGGCCTATGTATTGACTTTGTGATGATTTTTTAATCCAAGTTAAATCATATACTGTATATTTAATTAACTTTATTTTTATTTTGCTGAAATTTAGGCCTTACAATAATATTTTTGCCAGTGTTTCGTGCGAAATATTATCTCATTACCTACTGTACAAAGCGCTCGCGAGTATCTAGCTCGAGTTAAATTTCGCCACAATTTCATTTTTGTTCACGTTAAAATAGAGAGAAATGCGCGACTTCTTCAGGCCAAAAATTCGTTTTAGGTAAAATTTCGAATTAAGCCATGTGTGGTGTTTTGCCATAAACAAATATTTGCGTTCGACGTCAACAACAACGGTAGGCACCCTCTCTCTCGTCACCCAGCGATTCAATTCAGATATTTGGGGCGATAAAGAAAAATAATTATAATATCAATAATAAAAGGGACGACGAGGAATGGAATGGAGAGTAAAGGAAGTAGAAGAAGAAAAAAAAGTGTTGGGAGTGGATATATAAATTCCTGATTTGAGCAATGTCACGTGTGATCTTCATGAACCCTGACGACCATAATGAGAAAGAGAGTTTGAAGTGATTGGTCGTTTTTCCAGCTCTCATCTCCGATCAATCTAATAGTTAAGAGGATTTTTTGAAAGGAAGAAGAAGAATTATTCTTCTTGAGCTCTGCTTACTTGTCTTCATTCAAGATGGGGGCCTTCTTCTTCTCACGTGTTATTTAAGAGTGAGAGTCTCGATGACGTCAAGGTGACAAAATATTTGCTCAGATAAAAATACTTGCGGCTTGATTAAAACATCGACTCACTCTCTCTCTCCCTTTTTTTTTTTTTTTTTTTACAACTTTTCTATCTCATATTCTCTCTCTCTATACAGTGTATATATTTCTCGGTGTTGTTTATTTACTGCGAGGAATTTTTATGTCCGCGCTGTAAACAAGATGGCTGCTACCAACTTAACACTTAGGTGTTAATAGCTTTTTCGATTACTAGCAATTTAGAAACTTTTTTTTTATTATTATTATTATTTTGAAAGGAATGTCCCTGAGCTTCTCTCGATTAACGCTATCTGTTTATTTAGCTATCTTTTTTTATTTACTTTGTTTTTTTTTTGATGTACCGGTAACGAAATTGACAAAAAACTCTAATACCGGTATTGGTAATTTTATCAAACTTAAGATAAATTTGTTCTTTCCGCTCATTTCCTATATCCAGTAAAGCATTCTTTTTTTTTTTATGTATTTCACTCAAGTAAAAAAAAATAGTGATTTGGTTTTGGTTCCACCGGTTACAACCCAAAATAGTAATTATTACATCGCGTTTAATCATTATTATTATCCACAGTGTGGCGATATGGATTATTTTCATTGAGCAGAATGATAATCAATAGTATGAATATAATTTTCATCAACTTTTAAAACTCAAAAAAAAAAAAAAAAAAAAATCGTAGTCAAAATCCTCGATCGATTTTTTTCCCCTTTCTCTTTCTCTCACTTTTCTAAACAATAGAAACGTTTGTAACAATGAGATAAACTCGCGTTTGGTTGTGATGAATGTGATCCGCCATTGTTCAATCGAAGCGAAATGGTCGATGAAGCGTACTTTTTTTTTTTTTTCTCTCTCTTTTTTTGATTTTTTTATTTGCAAATCATACTACGTACAGTACGTTTCGTACGATAAAAAGTTTTTGAGCATTTCACGCTATTTCCACACGACATTTTAAATCACGTTCCGAGTCTCTCAAAATAACTCTTTTTTTTTCTTTTATTCGTTTTCTGGTACATACAGTATAGCGTTTAAATGGAAGCAAAAGAATGATTTCGATGCACAAAAAAAAAAAGTTGGCTTTGAGAGGAAGTGACGGGCGTTTAGTTTGAATATATCGGTGACACTTTTTTTTAAACCCCCTCTACCCACTTTGGAATGATGCACTTTTCGCCACTCTACGGATAAATGGCCCGAGGTGCGTCTGCGCCGAGTCTAGACGACGGATGTGATATTGTGTTTTTGTCTAGGATTTTTCGGGGATTTTTCGCGCTTTTGAATACTGTACATGTATTGTCAAACGAGACGCTCAATTTGACGGCTGTCGAGTTGTCTCAAATCACACTTATTTACTCGTGTCAGGCTATTGTGCTGCTGCTGCTTGTAATGGCATCTAATAAATATTTTCGGAATTTAATTTGGGAGAATTGGTAAAAGATTACCGGCTAGGTTTTTGTTTTTCTGGCGGCTGAATGAAACTTTCAGGATTGAGAGATAAATCTTAAATTTTGGTTTTTTTTAATGATAAAATTTAAGTCCTCAACTTTGTTTGCAGTTCACAAAATTATGTTGAATTTTTTTATAGTTGAGTAATAAAATTATTTTGTTTTCAAATGTTATTATTAATTAATAATTATGTCTTAATAAAATTGTTCATAAACTAATTAATTTATTTTTTATTTTTAGGTAAGTTGAATTGCTTTGGATAAGAATCTCGGTTTGTGTTTTTCCTTTACGTACGGTGAGAACTTGGAATTATTTTTTTTTTTAAATTATAACTTGAATTTTATTTTTTTAAAAAACATTTTAGATGTGTTTTATGATTTTATCTCCGGCTTTTAGCTCTCTACATTTTATGATAGATAAAATTTTAATAGTCGAGCGAGCGAAAAACCCTTTAATGCTTTTACCTCTATAGGTTTTCCGAGCGAATTTCGGAAATAAATAGAATCCTTTTATGATTCAATATATTATTTAACGTATATAGATTAATCCAACTCGCATTACTCAATCTACCAAAACTAGATAATCAATACTGTTATGCTTTCTTTTAGTTATTTCTTTTTCGGATGAGCTAACTGAAGAAACGCGAATCATCACTTTTGGCTATAGGAATAAGTTAGTAAGGAAACGAAACAAGTTAAGAGTGTGTGTGGATAAAAGAGGCAGATAATAATCTTGAGTTTGGATCGATGTGTTTGCAGAATGATGGAGGAAGAAAATGAGTGATGAGGAGAGAGAGACATGGTTTTAGTAGGATAGATATAAAGTCAGAGTGATGAAGAGAAAGCGAATTACAATGATGGAGAAAAAAGAGAGTGAAGCAGAGTGATTTTTTATTATTATTAGTTGCTGGCCGTGAATTACAGACAATACCAAAACGAAGCGGAAATTATTATAAGTTTAGAATTATACCAAAAAAAAAAAAAAGTTAATCTTAATTATTATTAAAATTAAAGTTATGGGCGAAGTGAAGAATAAGGCAGAGTGATGGTTAAGGAAAGGGAAAATAGTTATTAGTCGTAGGGATAGAGATAGCGAAACAGAGTGATGGAGAAACTGAACTTGGGAGAGATAGGTACAGTACAGAATAGAGAATTCCAATATTAGAATGATGAAAAATTAGCGAAAGAAAGAAAACGCAGAGTGATGGGGAACCAGGCAGATATGTAAGAAGAGAGAGAGAGAGAGTTTTGTAGAAAAAGAGAGTGGGAAGACGTTTGGGGAAAAAGAAATCGATAAAATTGAATGAAAACGACCTCTTTTATGTACTCGTTTTCTGGAGAGAAAAAGAATAGAAAAAAAAATACCTGAAGCATTTCACTCGTTATTTTTATGCCACACGTCTTTCTCACTCACTCATTCTTTCACTCTTATTATTACTGTATTATTATTTTGTGAGACTTAAAAAATATTCTGGACCGAAACGATTCCCTTTCGTTTTGAATTTCTAGAAAATCCAGAAAAGATGAACTTTGGTTTTTAAGCTTATATTTTCGAGATATTGTAAATTTACATAATGAAGAAACACGAGGATTGTTTTAGCATTTTTGATACGTTGCTTATTCGCGATTATTTTATTTCATATACTGTATATATTTTTTTCATTTCTTGTGTTATTGTTGCGACGTGCTTTCTTATTTCTCTCGTTTCCCCATGCAAGATTCAAAGAGCTGCGCAAAGTCACGTGAGATGAATACCAGGTTTTGACATGTTTAATACATTTCGAGCATTTCTTTCATCCATCATATTCAATTTTGTGTAGAACGATTTTGAAAAGCAAACGAGAGTGGTCAAGCTGTGCTGCTGGCGGGGACGTTCGGCAACTGCAGTCACAACACACATTCAACCACATACGTCTAGGAAAGGGGTTTAGAATCAGGCAACTTCCAGAGCGCTTTAATCGTAATTTCTGGTGGAAAACTTAGGGTAATCTAGTTTTTCGTTGATTTCTGCTATGCAAACTATCACTTGATTTAACATCGAGACTTTAAGTCGAGAAACCTAGATCATAATATGCGACTTTTCTTTCTAAGTTTCGAAAGCGAAACTTTTATCAATATTGTTTGTATCATTGAACCGTGCGGCGTTTCCATAATTTTCTCCATCTATTAGCACTTCCGCGCTCATTCGTAACATGTGTTTGAACGTGCAGGGAGTGGGTGGGGGGTTGGAAAGGACATACATATTATAACGTTGGAATAAGAAACATCCCTCGGCGATGGCGTTTATTGATTTGCTTATGATGACGTTGTTGTGGTTTTGTCGTTTGCGCCGCCTCCTTTCATGCTCACCGCCGCACAATGCTAACGATTTAGGCTACTTGATGGACTTGAATAATAAGAATAGATAGCCATTTGATGAAAAGAAGGCGACGAGGATGTTGATGGGGGGAGTGAATGAGGATAGGTATGTCCCGCTTTTCTCATAATGACAAGGAAGCTCCAGCTTCGCTTTTCTAAGGCCTGAAATTGTTAAAGTTTAAATACCGATACGTGAAGTTATTAAATTCTTTTATATTGTTTTCAAACTGCAGGTGTTAGAAATAATTTTAAAACTCGTTTAAATATTTATTGAACTTTTTTTTTAAAAACAAATTACTAAACTCTATGAAACCAAATTTGAATAGTACAATAGCAAACAACCGACTTTCTAAATAGTTGGGGGCTTAAAAAACCGTTTCAGTCCGGCTCTTGACGGTGGGTTGAAACCAATATTGATCTAAATATGAAAGAGTGGTTCATTTTGTGCGGCGAGGAAATGAACAAAATTAGGAAATATTCTCTCCTGGATAGTGCTGATGGGTGGTAGAGATGAAGTGGGGTGAAAAAGGGGAGAGGGATGGCGATAGGAGAGTGGGGGAAATGGGAAAGGGACAAGAAATTTCCGAGGAAATCTCTCGGCATCGTCATCGTTGTTGTTGTTGTTGGCTGCAGTGGAGCGGTGACGTTGATCCCTGATAAGATTAGAGCCTCAAACGAGGTGGGTGGAGGGGGGGGGGGGGTATGACCACCTCTGTTCTTTTGGCTTAATCCACCGCCGTCGATATTTTCCACCAACTTTTGCTCCGATGCGCTGGCAAAGATAATCCACATAGATGTTGCATTTGCAAAAACGGTTACATCCGCATTTTTTTTTTTTCTTTCTTTCTTTTTGCTGGGGTTTAGATGGTCATTTTGGTGCCGCAGAGGCCACTAAAGGACATCGATCGGTGATTATCGCTGAAAACACCATGGTAGAAAGAAATGGCGAGAGAAAGCGGTTTTTTTTTTTTATATTCTTTCGAATCGACGTTTCTTTCTCAAGTACTTTTCCTATAGAAAGGAAGAAGAAAAAGAAAAAAAAAATACATGTAATTTTTATTTAACCGTTAGGAGAAGAAGGGTATTAGTGGAAGTGGCCAATGGTCGATATCCTCGTTAAATCAATGTGCATCGAGAAGCACATTTTTACCTCGAGAGCGCAACTTTTCAAAATTTATTAAAGATGATAAATGGTTTTATTATTGGTCAACAAGAATTATTATTAAAAAAAAAAACATTTAAATGAATGCGATCTACATAATAGCAATAATTATTATTGAATACCGGGTGGTAGAAAGTTTTTAAATTTTTATTTAATACTGTAAATGGAAAATTAAAATTTTATTGATCGATACAGTTTAAATTTCCAATGCTCTACTAGTATACTGTACACGTGTATGTGTATGCAATGGAAAATCAATATTGTTATTTGACCGTTTTATAAATACCGTAAAAGGAATTATTATTACATAATTTGTTTTCGATTTTGAATAATTTTACAGAATACTGTACATTGTAATAATAAAAGAAAAATGTAGGATAAACATTTTTAGGACTTTTCAAAGTCCATTATATAAATTATTATGTAATATTCATGGACAAATAGAATCAAATTATTTCGATGCCTCGATATAACAAAATTCGAATATACATTAACTACTGTATTTTAAACGCTCGGTCATTTCAATGTCCTTATAAAATAATGAGCTCTTTTCTGTAATCACAACCTAAAATCCTTCACATTGTATAACGAAATGATATCAGTATAAATCGAGATTTAATTGAAATTCGATCCTCCATCAGGATTTTCCTCTCCTATACATCATTAACTATAAAAGTTAAAGGTCATTTTAATGATGATGTTTATCTGCCGACTGTTTGACGTAACTAGCGACCGGTAACCAGCATCAAAAGGCGATAATGAGTTTGTCGAGAGCTGAAAAGAAATTTATGAAGTGCCCTCACCGATGGAGTGTGATGTAATTTGAAAGGGAGTAGGAGGGGTGGGATGGATGGATAGATGTCGGGAGCTGGGGTTTGTCAGGGATGATTGATGAAGGTCTCCCGCGATAACATTTTAACACGAGGAGCGAAGGAGTCGCCGTCTGTCGGCTCTTACAATTATTATTACCAAGAATATAATTTTACGCTTTTAGGAAAAAGTCATCTGATGATAAAGTGGGCGAGTGATTTTTTGGGGTGTGGTGGATGAGGAATTGTTGGGTGGCGAGGAAGAGACGTGAAATGACGCAGAAGCGAAGATATAGGTTCTAATTTTGAAAATAGAATTCGCTAATTGGGTTAGTTTTATCTAATTTTTAAAGTTTTACCAACTTTTTTTATTATGATCTATCTTTCGTTTAATTCGAAGCGAAGTACCGTTGGTTTATTATAGTGGATTGTAATCGTTCGTTGCCACTCGGTGATCTAGTTTTATTTAAAGATTACATCATTAAATCTTTATATTAAGAAACCCCGATGTAAACGACATTCTACCATTAGGAAGACTGAAAATAGAATTTCTAAACAAGATTTATTGGTGCTTTTTTTTTTTCCTACCTCTAAATTAAATCATTGAATCTAGTATTAAAAATCCATGGTAGAAACGAGATAAAATTAAAAAAATAACCCTTCTCAATGCGAAGTTTTTTTCTTATTTTTTTTAATTCGATTTTTGTATATCAATGAGTTTTGATTGCGATGCGATTTCTATTGTACATTTTTTTTCCGACGCTTTTTGTGATGCGAAATTCGCGTGCGAATCGTCATTTTTCCTTTTACAATTTTGGCTCCACTCTCTCCGCCTTCTTCGTGTTTTAACGAAATTGTAATGAAAACGGTCGTGAGAGCTAAAGAGGGAGGAGAAGTGGTGTGTGTGGGGGACCTGGATAGCATTAATGCAATTGAAAGAACGATAGAGAGAGAGAGTAAGATAAGGTCTGCGGTGGAGGCTCCGCGAATCTCCATCGTCCCTTGAGCTTAAGACTTTCTATTATTTCTTCTCCCCTCACCCACCTCAAAAAAAAAAAATGTATAGATCTTATTTAAAATCAGCTATTTTACAGTAACACCTCAGTATTACGAAATTGAAATGGACTGAAAACCCTCTTAAAAAGTGAAAAAAAAAATCACTCAAAAATTGATAGCAAACCAGATTAAATTTCCAAAGAAATAAGATTTAATTTAAAACGAATTTAGGTGAACAAGATCACCCAAAGTTGATTTTTTAATCCATTTACGGGTCTTCATAACATTATATTTAGGGGAAAATTCCGCCAAGTGCAAAACGAGATTAGAATAAAAAACTGAGCCATATTTTTGCGGGTGACAATGCAATATGAGAGTAAAAATAGCTGAAAGGTTAAAAACAAATTTTTGTGATGGAGTGCGAGCGATAGAGGGGGCACTGCGCGTGTGTGTTTGTGTGCGCGCGTGCAGTTTAAACGTTGAAAGATGTAAATATTTGCGCCTTTGGCGTTTGTCGCTGTCATCGTAACGTAAACGCCGACGTTAAGGGTTGGAGGGTTTTTCCTTCGCACTGTCAACGACAGGCGGCGTGGTTGTTGTTGTTGTTTGCGTAGACGCACAGATAAGGCAAAAAGGATAAGAAACGGTAGAAAAGGAACAATAGGAGTAGAGCGAGATTTTCACTTTGTCATCTTTTCATCTGTTTGCAAAATGTACGTACGACTGCGATCTTTGAGTTGAGAGAGAGAAAGAGTGAGTGAGAGAGAACAAAACGACTGATATCATCTATCATTTTTCATCTCTTTCTGCGTCATCTTATGTATACGGACACCGGCGGGGGGTTGATGGGAGAGAGAGAGAGGGAGGGGTTTGTCGGCAATTATTCATCGAGTGTATTCATGCAAAAGATGCTCGGCGCTTTTTTTTTTGTTTACATTTCTATTTTTTTTTCTTTCTATATTTATTTTATTAGTGAGTCGAGTTTTTTTTTTTTTTTTGGTTGATGAAATGTGGGTGAAACGTATGAAGTGGGTGTGGGAGGTAAAAAAAAAAGAATTTTTTTTATTATATACAGTAGGTAGGAAGAAGTATAACATAATATTGAAATATTTTTGGAAAGTTCAATGATCGAATCAAATTCAATTTGAAAAAGAAAAAATTAATTATTATTATAAAAACGTAGGGGATCGAAATATTTGATTGCCAGCGGAAAATCAATCTGTTTTACTTGGCGCATGCGCACGCTTTTTAATTTTTATTTTTTTGATTCTATTGAAAGAAATCAAATTTACAGTATCGGTACTTTAAAATGTTTACAGTAGAGCCTCGTTCATCCGAAATTCTATTTTTATCCGACGTCCAAAAAGCTCTTGAATTTTGAAGTACAGTGGTAGAAGCATTCAAGAAAAGGTTTCAGTTTTTTCATGAATTTGTTGTAACTGAAAACCTAACTTGTGATGTGTTAATCGGTTAATTTTTTTGTTTTTAAAACATGATAAGAGTGCAGAATTATACGGAGTAACATAGTTAATGTATCCGACATTTTCGCTTACTCCACATTCCGCTGGCGCGCTTATGTCGGATAAGCGAGACTCTACTGAATTATAAATATTAAACTTCTCATTTAGTAAAATTTAAAGTTAAAATAATTTGGCGTTTTTAGTATAAAATGAATGGATTTATTCGAGATTTCATTTTAAAATCGTATTGAAGAATCATTTTTTTCCAGCGTTACATTAATTTAATAAGCACTGAATCAATTTTCAAATCACGTTCATAATATTATTTATTCTTATTAAAGCTCATGATGATAATGATAATTGTAATAAACGACGGCGTAATTTTTCTTTCATATAATTTTTTGGTAAAGTATGGCGGTTTTTTTTTGCTCGAAGGCTTCTGCTTTATTAATTTTTGGCATTATTTTTTTTTCCAAAGCATACTATAATATTTTTCCGGAAAAATATTTTCGGGCTATTTTTCAAAAAATTTGTTTATTATGTTTGCATTGTTTCCTTAGTGATTGGCTACACTGCTTTGCTCTCTCGTTCGTTTGGCATTGGTTAACAAAATTAACCTTGTTTCTCCATCATTTTCCCTTCCCACCCTCCATCTCTTTCTCCCCCTTTCCATTTGTGAATTGCGCCAATGGGTGAAGTGCGTCGTTTTGCTAAATGTATGCCAATATGTAAATATTTTAACGAACGTTTTATCGACGCGAAACTACGTACGGATAGAGAGAAAGAGAGAAAAAAAAGAAACGTGGCATAAATCAAAATTTTCAAATATTAATACTGTACATAAACACAGGAAATTTTATACTCGATATAGATTTAATGCTAATTGGTTTTTATTTTACGGCGAGTTCTTTTACAACGCGATCCTGAATAAAGTGAAACTCTTAATTGCGCGATATGTAGTTTTTGAGCTACTATTGAAAGCGAGAGAATTTTATCTTGAGAAAAATTAAGCGTGAATTTAAATGCTTTAAATGAAGGATAAATATTTGCAATTTAACATTTAATTAGACATTTTTCTTCTCACTTTAATCTCTTTTTTTAAATTAATATCTGTGTTTTTTCTTTTTTTTTTTTTTAATTTTGAAATTGTTTCGCTTTAAAATTTTTTTTTTTTTTTTTGTTTTAAACAAACAAACTAAAAGCAATATTTTTAAAACTTTAACAATTTTTATTTTACATTTAAATGCAAAGCGGTTATTGATTTCGTGATTTCATGAAAGTGAGGATATGATTTTGAGGGTGGTGGTTGTGGGCGGAGTTTATCGAACGAGCGCAAATTATATTAAATGGAGGCTGCAAGAAAACTAATTTTTGAATTGTAATGCGTTACAATTTTTTTCTGTCATCTTCTCTTCTCCATCCTTCTGACTCTCAGATCCTCTCCAAACGATCTGCATCTTGTTGAGTGTGAGGTCCCGGTAATCGAATTTCAATTATCTTTGGCAAGTAAAAGTAAGAAGAAAAAAAAATGAATGAAACGAAAGGGGGAAAAAAGATGTAGATGTGGATCGGGATAGATGAATGGGTGGGATTTTATTTGTAGTGATAGATAAGGAGAGAGGTGCGGGAGAATATACACTCGGGATGATCCAAGATTTAATAGCAGCATCATCTTGAAAAATAAAAGATAGAAAAATTTCATGTTGATTTTGTTTTATAATTTTGTTTAAATAAATCTCGATTGGGTTAATTAAATTTTGTTTTTCCCAAAGCAAAGATTTTAAAACCCAGATTTAAGTCGCTAAATCTCGATTTAAATTTTTTTTCACGGTTTAATTTGATTTTTTTTTTCATGTTAAATTTTAACAATAATTTTGGATTTAAAAATGCATTTTTGTTTTATTACTATTTTTATTCACCATTGAAGTTTGGCGTAACGAACACGTTTCTTTTTGACGCAACTTTCTTCGTTAGCTGCGGTATTACGGCGGTAATGATAGTAAATAGACGGGAAGAAATAATAATAATAAAAGCGAAGAAAAAGAAAAAAAGATTAAGAGAAAATATAATAAGAAATTTGAGATGTGACGTGATTGGCATGCCATCGTTTTCTCACGCGCCGCATGGTAATGTTTTCTATCAAAATCTTCTTTTTTCTTCTCCATCTATCTGCCTTTATTTTTTTTAATCACGTGAAGATGATTGCTTTTGTTTCTATTTGGCTCAACCGTCAATTTTTTTTTTCCTTTCCATCTTTTATTGTTTTGATAACTTTCCCATTTCTTTTTCATTTTTTTTTTTTTTTTGTGTTTCGCGATTTCTGATCGTCTTTTTATCTGTTGATGGACACGTAATTGGCCTTTGATACACTCTTGACGTGGGTTTTCTCGGGGCGAACACGGCTTCCGTCACTACGTAGGAGGAGATCAAATTAATCGACTCGTAATTGGGAGAGATTTTGATTTAGTTCGAACTTTTTTTTTTAGATTTAAATGGTATGAATATTGATTTCCCTTCCAGAAAACGTTTATGAAATTTTGGTTGAAAAATTGTGGTTTAACGAAGCCGGATTAAATTTTCTTGAACCGGATTATTAAAATCTTACTTCTTAAAAACCAATATCGGAATAAAAAATTGAGATGATTTTTTTAGACGCTTGAAAAATGACGGAAGTAATTTTGTTTTCCAAAATATGTATATTTTTGCGTGTAAATAATACATTAAATGAGTGGAATTAAGAAAGAGTTTTCGGAGTAAACGCAATGAGAGGGGTCTATTATAAATACAATAAAGTATTTACTCAGATTGCATTAAGAAAAGAGTTTGGATTAGCGAAATGTTGACAGAGCGTGTGTGGCACATTTCGTTTCACTGCGTTTTCATCTTAGCAACAATTTGCATTCGGAATTTGAAATTAGGCCCACGGGGTACATACAACAGGTCGCCGAACTTTAATGCCGATTCATTTAGTCTTTTTTTTTGTTTTTGTTTTCTTGTGGGATTTTTTTTTAAAGGTTTTGC
Organism: Polydesmus complanatus; assembly: GCA_034692225.1. Taxonomy (NCBI): domain Eukaryota; kingdom Metazoa; phylum Arthropoda; class Diplopoda; order Polydesmida; family Polydesmidae; genus Polydesmus; species Polydesmus complanatus. The sequence goes on from JAQGAZ010002249.1 coordinate 17,804, forward strand.
TAAAATATAAATTTCACTTCCCAAGATGAATTTTGAATTTGATAGACAATCAATAGAACGAAATAAAAGTACCGGTAATGTTGTTTTTTTTTTTTTTTTTTTTAATATAAAGAAAAAAAGTTAAATTGAATTAAAATTTAATTTAATTATGTTTTATTTTAAAAAGTATGTTAGAATCGAATATTGTATTCTTTTAATATGAAATGGACTGCCTAAAAAAATTTGGAAAACAGCAGAGGGCGCATCCTTTTTCAAAATGTTATTTTGATAACCACAGCGACCGAATTGTTGTTGAAATATTGCAATATATTTTCCGATTTAAATTTTTTTTTTAATTAAAACATTTTCAATTTAATTTTTGAACATTTTTAGCAAAATTTAGAAATCGATCGAGCTAAAAAAAAATCAATGATCCCGAATCAATATGAAATGCATATGCCAAAATTTGTTTTCTATTTTTCTAAAAAAAAAAAATTTTACATTTATTTAAAAACCAAAAATTTTAATCAAAATGACAATAGTTTTAAAAGGAAAAATAAAAATTTTGTTTTTCAAACTCATTTCCTATATACAATATTTGTCCGGAAATTAACATAAAATATTTTCGACAATAAAAAAAAATAAAAATAAAATAGAAAGAATAATAAATAGCGCAGAAAGAATTCTGTTTTAATAAATTTTAGGGGTGATTGGGAGAATTTTACCAATAACAAAAATAAAAATTATAAAAATTAATGATTAATAAAATTGGCAAATTTTATTATTATTATTATGAAACTATTTTTCAATAACAACGTCTCATAATAATAAAATTGAGCGAGAAATTATTAAAATTTTTTTAAAAAAATACAGTATTGCGTTGTTTTCAACCAATCAAATTTCTCCACGAATGTACGTCGTTTTAAGATGGCGATGCATTACAATTGATTTTTACATGGAAATCTATACGGAAACCGAGCGATTAAATAGTCAATGCACATAATGCCGAGACATTATATACAGGGTTATTACAAACTTTTGGTCAAAATAAATTTTTTTTTTTTTAAAAAAAAAATAATAAATAAATGTTATTTATTAGCATATAGAATAATTAACAATCGTAATTTGATCCGGGATAATAGAAATGCAACGGATGAAACACCAGCGTATTAAAATGATGCAGCGGCAAATAACGTCATCCGCTTCAAATTTGCATTTAATTTACGAGTATGTAACGTAATTCGATTCGCATTACAGTACAGTGATTTGGGATGCGCGCTAACATCTCATTCCCCCCCAACCTCTCTTTTCCCCTAGCGAGTGACGAGAGAATAAGCGACGTAATATAAACACGGGGGTCGGTTGATGACGATTTCGTTACGTCACTTTGTTATGCGGCTCACGTGTGACGGCGGCAGCAACAGGAGGGCCGTTTTAACATGGCCTGCACGTCCGAAAAGAATTTTTTTTTTACTCGAATTTTCAATTTGACGAAAGTAGTGAGGTAGACTATGGCACCAGCCAATAGGAGAGCAGGGATTATGTCACGTGATGTGAATTGACCAATGAGA
>JAQGAZ010002250.1:0-19347 GCA_034692225.1 Polydesmus complanatus
AAGAAGATTTATCGCTATTGTATCGATTCGACTCAAATTTAAATTTTTTCGCGATTTAAAATATTGAAATAGTAATTTTCTTCCAATTTATTCGACCGAAACGGCTCTCTCCCAAGTATATTGGAATTACTGATTAATTTAAAGCGAAACGGCGCTACATGTATTTTGATTGAATTTTTAACCGCTTTTCTTCATTTATATTTTTATTTATTATCATAATAAAACGTTCGTTACACTTTTTTTTTTACGCTTAGTACTTTCGTTTTTTCTACAAAAAAAAAAAAAGTTTTATGTGAAAAACTGGGCGGATTTATTTTTAGTATTTTATAGTAGGTTAGTAGTTAGGAAGGGTTGATATTTTTTTCTTTTATGTTGAAAAGAGTTTTGGGTTTCAAAAGCAAAAAAAAAAAAATCAATTTCGATTGCGAAAATTTTTTTTACATTTTGAAATAAAAAAGGATCATTAATCACGTTTTTTCGATGACCATCCTGATTTCTAGAAGGCAAAGGTGGTCCCCCTCGATGGATAGAAGGGAGGGTAGGGGGAGGTGTGGGGGGGAAAAAAAAGGAAAAGTGCTCGGGATTGAAAATGTAATTTTGCAAACATTTCAATTTCCACTTCTCTATCTTTTCGTATTGGCGAAAAAATGTTTAGCGATGAAATGGAGTGGGCGCGAATATCGCGAGTCTTAAAACGCAATGATATCCATTGGGGAGACCAAAGAAAGAGGTGTGGGGGGCGCGTAAATATGGGTTGAGGGTAGGGGCATAAACGTAAGGGACTCTCTAACGTTGGGATATATATTTTTTTTTTCTTCTCGTATATTACATTGTGTTTGTAAGCAGCACGCGCATAGAAGCGTAGTGTTGTACACGTAGAACGGGGTGTTATAAGACAAATGATATGTCACGTGAAATGTAGTGTTTTCTTTTGTGTTTGAGATGCGATGCGCGAATTTCTATACATCGTCTACTCCTTTGAATCTTTTTGGCGTCGAACTTCCATAACTTTTTGCGCCCTCCAACACATCCCACACCCACCTCGCTCTCTCTACGAAATACACCATCAAAGTAGAAGTTGAGCTTAATATTTAGAGATGTGATTGGCCACCGTATACATCTTTTTAGATCTATTTCTATGGAAGTGCGATAGGAGTTGAGTGAGAGAGAGAGAGAAAAAAGACTACTTTAAACGTGGAATGCGCGTAGATCCATGCGTGACTTATGTGTATTTAGAAGGAAAATCGACTTTAAGACTTGGCGAGAGACTGCTGCTCGCAAATATAGAAAAATTATGGCTATCGTATACAACAACATATCTTTTCGAGTTCTTTTTATATTTCAATTTGATATAAGATTAATCTTTATATATACTGTATATAACTTTTTCTTTCTTTTTATTCGGTTCTATTTTTTTTTCTTTCTGTATTAATGTTTAGATACGTGTTTGGAAGGCATAGATTTTTTTTTTTATTAGTACCGTATTAGAAAGTTGTTTTTTTTATTTTTATCCTCAATACATGTCGATATTCGATACATTTTTCCTTTTAGGTTAAGATGAAGGAAAAAAATTTTTTTCTGCTCAAAGTTTTAGATTTGCCAAACTTTCTATACGCAACTTTACACCGTAAAATAAAATAGATGGGATTTTTTTTTTCTTTCTCTCTCTCTCTCTCCTTTTCTTTCTACGTCTAGAAAGATTTGAATGTGGAGTGTCATCCATCACTTTTTTTGATCACAGATTTGACCTGTGAGGCTATTCCGCCCGCTCGACTCATCCCACCCCAGCAGCCTTCTTACACTTTACACAAAGTATAATAAATCAAACGGGGTAAAGGCAAGAAGAAAAACTAAAGGAATTGTTTGGTTTGTAAATCGGTCGACTTGCGTTTCCATGGCGAGGGACTGCGTGCGTGCGTGCGCGCGCGTACAGTTCAGCACTACTTACGGAAGCTAAAGTCAGAGCTTGGTATGGTAGTATGCAAAGTATAAAATAATAAGAAGAGATTTTATTGATCCTTCTTCGTATCATTTCCAAGAGAAAGAGAACGAAGGGGGAAAAAAAAAAGAATCGCGAAGTTTTATTTAATATTTTTGACAAACATAAGAAATTGATGTGACAATCTCTTTTGCCTTTGAAACCCTGCCACCCCAACTCCTTCTTCGTCCCTTCGTTTTGACTTTTTCATTTCTGGAGACTGATGGGGGAGTCGCAGATCAATTAGATTGGGAGAAGAGGAGAGGGGTGAATGGTCTCAATTTATGCGGAGAACCACCTAATATTAATTGTTGAGAATAATATTAATTATCAGCAAAATATAATATTTTGAACAGCAAAATTATGTTGATGAACGAAATAGATGTCGCCATCTATCGGCGATGAATAAAGTGTGGAAGCGAATGATTGCACGAGTGTAATTGGTCGGGAGAGGGCGAACCCACGCATCGTTCCAGCAATTCAGTTTATCGTTGATTTTTCGTAACTAATTGTAATAAACGTTTTCTGAAGATTTTTTTTTTCTAGAAAAAGAATTTTATTAACGTGTTTTTTTTTTCTTCTTTATTTTTTTAAATTGCTGTTTAATTGAATTTAACTTTTGAACAAGATGCTTTTTTACATTTCACGTTTGTAATCCTCTATTTGTGCGAGAATCGTTGTACTCGAATCAAAATTTTGTTTGCGCAAATTTTGTTTTTCTTTTCGGTTTTTTTTTTTCTATCTATTTTTTCCTTAAATTTTATATGGCAAAGTATAAAGTGTTGACTGTAGCACACGAAATGGAGGGCCTATATTTAAAGCGAGTTGGCACAATATTGATTTTTGCTTTGAGCATATTTTTAAGTAACAATTTCTATTATTTTTTTCTCTCTTCTCACTGATGGTCACTGTAAAAAACACTGTTGCTCGAAGTTCACCTAGAATTTTGAGCCAAATACACACCGCAGTTGAAAATGTGCGTATTTTGGAATGCAAAAATTAATTTTAATTTGCCAGCATTTAAGACGGTAATATGATTTCTGCTAAACGTGAACAGTAGGCCTATGGAAAGCTGACCAAAATTAGAATTTTATACTCTCAAGTTTGGGTTTTTTTACTGCCCCATCTTAACCAACCTAGATATAATTACTTTTTGCGTTTGAAAAAAACAAAATGTTTTTTTTTATGCATGGCAAACAGGGTGAAATTTACTTAAATTTCTACTGATTATTTCTATCGATTTAAGCGAATTTACTTAAACGATCAACTATAAAACTGCATTAATTTTATTCCGATTTTCTAAAATGAATTACCGGTACCGTATCAATATATTTCTTTATGTGATATATTACTTTTATCTTTTTTTTTCTTTTGAGACGAGCTATTAATAAAGCATTAAGCCATTGAGCGTGGCCGTGGATGGAATTGGGTGCCACCAATAACCGGTCACAGCTCTCTCGCGGCAGAATTATTTAGCTCGAGAAACTTTTTACATCCATAAACATGAGCTTCCAAATTTTTTTTTTTTTTTAATGTGTCGCAAACTTTTTCGCTTCTTTGCCACGTCAATCTATCGATTACTTTCACTGCAAAAATTATTCCTCACCGCACAAAATATGCTTAACTCGGTGTTTTTACACTCTCCTCAGCTGTTTCATCTATTATTATGAAACGCTTAATTACTCTTCCAGGATGACGCTTACCGCCTCATGTTTTTTTCTTCTTCAGTTTTATCGCGCGAAATAATAAACGCATTAAATATTAATCTTCCAAAACCAATCGTTACGATTCATGATAATACTCTGTAAATTTTCATACATTTTTTTGTATATACACTTGCCGATACAAGTATACCGTATATATATTTTTTTTGTTATGTTTTAAGGGAAAAAAAAAAAAAAAAAAAAATTATGATTGGTTTGTTTTGCATTAATCGATAAGTGACAGAAAACGTCAACGAGCGCAAACTGAGTGTGGCAGATTAGTAATCGAATACGCAAACATCGTTAGGAGACCTATCGGGGGGGAGGAAAAGTTTTTTTTTATTTAATTTTTTTTTTAAATAAAAAAAATTGGGATGGGTTCAAGTTGATACTGGATAAAGTCAAATATAAAGAGAAAAAAATGTTGCTACACTAGACGAATTTTTTTTTTTTTTTGGTGGAAAAAAATATTATACCGTACTCTATTATAAAAAAAAAAAAAAAAAACACGGAACATTGCTTCTTGTTTCAGTTGAATACATCCACCACCCCCTATCTACCATCCGTTACACTCCAAACTTAATCTGTTTATGTGTTTATAATGGGTTTCATTAAATTAGCCTTTCTAATCGAATAGATTAAAAAAAAAAAAAATTGGAGTAAGGAAAACAGATGTCTGGGATAACACGTAATATGTAGTAGAGGCTTTTCTGAAAGACAGCGGAGCTTTTTTTTTTTTTTTTTTGTAGTCTTCTGTTTTATATTCCAATAGTCCTAGAAAGTTGTTTTCTTAAGCGTGAAGCAAATAATGTGCGAGGGAGAAGAAAAAAAAATCTCATCAGCTGATGTGGCGGAGATGTATACGCCTAACGTTGTTATCTACACCAAACACACGTGCAAGCAGCAGCAACCACACTTTTTTTTTTTTATTTATTTTTTGACGTGGCCCACCAACCACTATACACCACTGGTGAAAACGCGACACCCGAGAAGTTTATTTTTAATGCATTCGGTGGAAAATGTAAACATTGGATCAGTAGAAATTGTGCGCTCGTGTTACGGTATTGCGGTGACTGCTACTGCTGATTAGTTACTGTATTTAAAAAATATTATAATACGTGGAAGAGCAATGGGTAGAGTTTAACGAGAGAAAGTAAATCGAATGTAAACGAAGCTTGGTTTAATGTCATTTAACTTTTTACGCCACATTTTTTTAAAATTGTATCTAGTAACTTTACCCATTTAATCGATATGTTGTTTTTTAAAGCTATGGGAGTTTTTTTTTCTATCTTTGAGAGTTACGGTAAACAATGTTGTTGATATATATTTTTTTTTATTATAAAAGATTATTATAAGGTTGAGTGAATTTGCTAGAATTTCTATTGAAGATTTTAAATTTAGCGGGGGTTTTGATTTTGCCGCTAGGTGTCGGTACTTGATAAGCTGCAGCGGATGGAATAGTTTACGTCATTTTTATCTTTAGAAACTGATTTTATATCCAAAATATTTTGAGGGGTTTATGGTGGGGCTATGAGTTTTGAACGTACTGGATCCAGAGACGTAATTTGGGAGGAGCAGGAGGGGCAAATGGTTAGGCGACATATTTAATTAATGGAAAAGGGTTTTTTTTCGACAAATTTCTAAAAAAAAAAAAAAAAGCACCTCAAAATACAGTGTACATTTTTTACAGTTTATAAGATTGTTCAATTCTAATAAATATATTTTTTTAAATTCAATGACTATTAATTTGCGAGAAATGAACGAGTACACATTCTTTTATTCAGTAATTATTATAAGCAGAATCAATTTTTATTAAGCTAAAATTATTTATTAATTTATTGCGGATGTCATTGATTATTTTTGTTTAGTTTCTGTAAAGTGGTAATGTTGTCTAGATAACGTATTCAGAATTTAAGCAAGTTTTTAATTTTAATTTAACTTGAATTTTTTTTTAATTACAGTACATGTACTGTATTATTATTTTTTTTAAATTTATTGGTCGCCATGATGGCAGATGAAGAACTTTAACAAAAATGATAGTATTGTTACATTTATTAATTATTGCTTTAATTAATATTTTTTTTAAGAAAAAATATAATATTCTGGTATTGCAGTCATTGTGGTAGAAAGATTTTTTGATCACGGCAATATATTCAGTCAAAATGGCTGCCGATTTTTGTTATGTTAATCGATTATTTCAAAAGCGTCTGCTGCATCGTTGTTGACAACTTTTGAAATTTGTCGTTCGCTAATAATTTTCTTTCGTTAATAATTTGGTTTAACTTTTGAGGTGAGTAATTTATATTATTTAATATGTTTATAAATACATTTAATAAATAGTATTGGCGTGATAACAATATTATTACTGCTTATTTTATTTTACTGCAACCGCAGATTTGTAGACGCCTTATATCCACGCATGGCACGCTTTAAGAAAATCTACGGATACATGTAATTTAAAGATTTTGATTTTTCTTTTAGATGACAGAAATGAAATTAAGCGCAGCGAAGAACCGAATTGGTCGTCGGCGACGAAAAAATCCTTATCTGGATCAAAAGGATTTGAAAATGTTGCACTATTATAGGAAGTCAAGTCAAAAAAAGTGGAAATACCAACGCCGAAAGACAAGTTTACAAGCGTAAATATTATTAAATTTGTACATACTGTAATTATGTGTTTGGTCATTTGACATCAGTTTTGATTAATTTAGGTTTAATCAAGTAAACTTGAAATTTAATTAAACAAACAAGGCGGTGATAACCTACTTTGACAATAAGAAGGTGCTCCGACGGTAGGCAGTAGAACACCGAAACAAGGTTTGGAAGGATTATTTGTAATAATAATAATGTTATATGCATTCATCTTATACGTTATTTTAAATTTCTAGATTCAAATTTGTAAAGGAATTTTCTTTAACTTCTTCAAAACTTTTAATGTGCACGTCAACTGCTCAATGCAACGTTAAGGAGACGGATGATTACATTCAGGTAAATTAGTCAGCTTAGAAAGTAACAAGTTTTTTTTTTTTTTTTTTTTTAAAGTTGAAAGGTAAAGGATTTAGAATTTAGTTATGTGCGAGGTTTGATTAATTAACTTCGGAGGTCTTTTATAGAGTGTTGGAAGTAGCGCTAGAAGATTTAGCAGCAGGGAGGTTCTTAAAAACATTTGGCGATTTTTAAAATATTCGAACGTATCTCGCTTAACTGATTTTTCGAAAACAAAAAAATGGCTTTTGACAATAATAATTGTTTATTAATTTAGAATCTAGTTTTAGCTGGATTTTTTTTTTAAATTTTTTTATTAATTATTTTTCTTTTCGGACAAATACGAATGACAGGTGAGGAAAAATGAACATCTAGAAAAATATGTTCAAGACATAACCCAAAAGCACCTTCCAAAATCGAGAGAAGCGCAATATGATCATCTCTTAAGAGTTAAAACGAAAAGTAGTGTAACAAAAACAAATTCAACATAATTATGGTAACTTAAACAATACATTTTAAAATATTAGTACAGTAATTCACATTGGCTGTTTAGTTTTTAGAATGAAATAGCACGTTCGCATAGTTCTACACTAAGTGTATATCCATTTAGCATAATTTAGTGTTGTTGGCACGTAAACTTATTTACGGGTAATATGGTTGGTTATTATTTATTGCAAGATTGGATTATCGCGCCACTTTTATCAGCAGCTTTTCAGCTAACCGCTTTTATACAGAGACTACTGTACATTATCTGTAATAATTTAATATCATGATTGTATAATAATTATTCATAACCTGATATTCTGTTGGGCAACCAAAATGTATTTATAATTGTGTCGTTTTATGCTTGGATTTGACACTCCCCATAATATCTTCTCACTCTCAAATTGTAATGTCAAACGAAAGCCTCACCTTCACGTACCGTCACTCAAGTGTACACTAAATTTTTGATAATTTCTTGTTTTGAGTACTCATTTCGTTTTCTAAATCGTTTTTTTTTTTGTTTTGTGTTTTAGTTTGAAGGATAATTTAACGTACGCTTGGATGAATTGCAGGAGAGTACGGCTGATCTGAAGAATCAGCTCGAGGAGTTAGTAGCCTTCCACAGAGGGTTGGACCGAGAGATGGAGTCGCTCAAACCGCTCTACAAGTATATGTGGAGGGAGCAGTTCCAAATGTAATACGCAATACCAACCCCATCATCTTGATTTCATGTGAGTGAACGGATCACCGATTGATAAAAATTGAGCGAAGTTACTCGGAAAATTTTATTAGAAAATTAACGGCCTTTATATTAGATAATTATAGAGATCGGATAACTCGTGAACAGGTCACTCAGTTATGTGAAATGACTCGATTGTTGATTTAAGAGCTTCAAAGTCAAAATGTCTAGGATTCAGAGCAAAATCTACAGTAGAACATATCAATGGATTTAAGAGATTCAAGTCGAAGATTTCAAATGTACAAACAATTTCAACTCAACAGTTTAAGGTACATATAATCGATTTTTATATGATTCCCAATATACCTTAATGGCAATTTTTTTGGTTTTTTTCAAGAAAGAAGTCGAATTTTTGACAGATTTTTTTTTCTGGTGTACAAACCATATCAACTCACCTGTTTAAGGTAATACCGTATAATCGATTTTTAAACGTTTCCTTATGTAATGGCTATTTTTGTTTCTTTAGAAAAGAAGCTGAATTTCTTTACAGGTTTTTTTTTTCAGGTTTTTTTTTCAGGGTTTTTTTCAGGTTTTTTTTTCAGGGTTTTTTTTCAGGTTTTTTTTTCAGGGTTTTTTTTCAGGGTTTTTTTTCAGGGTTTTTTTTCAGGATTTATTTTCAGGGCTTATTTTCAGGTGTACAAAATATTTCAACTCAACAGTTTCAGGTAAATATAATTGATTTTTATATGATTCCTAATGTAATGGCTATTTTTTTGTTATTTTCTGAAAAGCCTCAGCCTCATAACATACAAACCAAAAGAGATGGGAGACTTGTGGGTTTCACCATCGTGTAGAGGAAGTCATTTTACATTCCCATGTAAATTTTGAAGCAAATCCAAACACTAGTTCCCGAGTGGCACAGTGCATAATGCCTTATCATAACAACGTTTCGTTTTCCATCGTAATTACTAACGCTTAATGGCACCGAGCTGTGGCACTGTGAAGGGTTGAATTCACTTTCTGGCGTAGTGGAGCCAAAGCCGGGTTTCATCGATGTTAAGGTAAGCTCTTTTATCCTAAAAAGTTTTTTTTTTTGATACGTTCAGTTAGTTAGATATTAGTATAAATAAATAAAAATAATTAGCATTGTTAATTTATAAAGTTATGAGATTAATAGTACTGTTGATGAATTACCTGTTGCCTTGTAGTACTTAATCTCTCGAACGCTTTTTAAATTTAAATATATTTTCCCAAGAAATTTATTGTTTTCCTTAATGATCGGTTCGATAAAGGAAAAACCAAAAATTAATCCAAAAATTTTATTTTATTGGCTAATAATAATTGCTTTTCTAAATCTGATTTGGCGATAATACTGTATTTCCATAAAATGTTTCAATGACGTCATCGCCAACGCGATGCCATTTAGTCGGCTTTGATACATTATTTTTTTCCTTAATTTTATTCGTCAGCTTTCATGATATTAAAAGCGGTTACATGTAATTGTTTTATGAATCCGAGTAATGTTGCAAATGATTTACACCGAGAAAACCTCGTTGATTAAAGTCCACTCTCAATTATACGGCTTTCGGTCGCGAGGGGTTTAGCTGTCGTATGACTTTACCCGCAGAAGAATATTTTGCATTCTTACATGCAAATCAAATGAATTGTATCTTTCCCTTTAACCGATGTTTTCCCCCCTCAAAAGTCTTTGATTAGTCTGTCAAATGCGGTATTTGTTTGTCTTCTCAGGCAAATACGATTGATACACAGAAGCATTTGAAAATGAACATCTAGAAAAATATGTCCAATTAATAACCCAGAATGTAAGCTAGCGGTTGTTTTAAGCGCAACATTCTATCACCTAATGTTGATGAGCGAATTTGCTTTTTGTAAGGAATTTCGGTTAAAAATCTATAATTCTCGGCTTTTAAAGGCCGGCTTTATTATTTCAATTGCTTTAAGCATCCATAATTGTTCCAATTTCAGAATGTTTAAAAACTGAACAAACACGATAGAGTACATGCATGTATTCCGAATTCTATTGCTGTCGTTGAAGAAATAAAGTTAATCGTTTTGTTTACAAAATTATTTGAATTAATAGTTATGTTTTTTGTATGAATAATACAAATTGAAAAAAATTTATTGTGCGTGTTGGCCTATTGGGTAGAAAAATAAATGATACCGGTATTAGAAAAGTATTATGTATAGAATACAGTAGATGTTTTATTTAATAACTGAAGGTAATTTGGTGCACGAATAATTTCGTCTAATTTAAGTGGTTATTAAACATTAATATTGCAACAGGAAGTAACGTAGCCTATATTTACAATGACATACAATGTTACTGTACAGTATATTAATTTGTGGCTAATCTGTTTTTATTTTTAGGTTTGGAAGAAAAAACACACAAGAACCTTGGGGGGAAAATACAGCGAACAACAACCTACCTAATTGATTGCCATTGAATGGACATTCCATCAAATCGGTGAGTCCTTGTTTATTATTATTTACTGTAAGTTTAAAAAATATTTTAGCGAATTAGATACGAGTAGGGATTGCCAAATGCGCTGGGTTTTTACGTTTTGCCGTTTACAATTTTTTTTTTTTAAATGAAACAAATGATTTTAGCTAGAAGAAAATTAATATTATCTAGTTTTTAATTTGTAAAACATATCAAAGTGAATGAGAACAACTTCTGCATTTTGACGGATTTAATTTTGTTTGTTATTTCGTTACTAAAATTATCGTCAAACTAAGGTTTAATTAAATCGCTTAGTTATCTTGCTGATCGGCATCTGTGCAGTCGGATTGTTCGATTGAAACAAGGCTATGATTTGCTAGACTTGAATCAGTTTCAATGGTTTGCAATCTTAGTTCATCCAGATAATCTTCAGATGGATTAGAAAGCGTGGTAGCTACAATTAGATCTTAAAAAAAAATATTAAAAGTTAAGTTTCATATTGAATTTATAAAAAAAAAAAAAAAAAAGAGTAGGCTACTTTTGGGCTGTATTTGTGGCATTCGGTGGGACTGGTTATTATGTTCTTCATAATATGTATTGTTTAAGCAAACAAGGGCACCGAAACTTTGACGAGAAGTTTCGTTGTTGTAGAAAATGAAGGTCAAGTAGTTATTTGGTTCTAAAATTTACATTTTCGGATTAATTTTGCTGTTAAATTTAAGAATGATATTCTATTTACGAGTTATATTATCCGCTAGTTTATAAACAAATATTCCACTATTGTAAGACAACCAATATTCCGTTGACCTATCAAGTATTATTTATACTAATTTAAACATTTTTCAAATAAAATAACTTCATAAAGGTGAAAGGTATTATTGATGGGCTGGTATTTAAATTGGTTTGAAATGGTTTAGGCGAAATTTAGAAACAGTATTTTTGGTACATACGATCCTTTGCATGTGTTAATTGTCATTGTTCCTCTGGTCGGTGGGTCATCATCTGCCTTGAAGGTTATATTTTGGTTTTTTCCGCCAACACGAATTGTTTGCCAAGTAATATAAAAGGTTTTGTTGAGAATCTGTGTTAATGGAGATTATAAAATTAGATTAGTAAAATTTATTTAAAGTTCAATATAATATGGAATTTTACCTCATTTAGTGGGATATTTACTATGACCGGCGCGGTGCAATTTTCCAGTTCAATATCTGTTGGGTCGCCAAACGCCGTGCATAAACAAGCTGCGATAATTATGGAAAGTACCTTAATCGAGTACATATTTGGAATAAAGTTTTTTTGGTAGCGTTGTTTAATGAAGGGAGAAAAGTATGAATACATATCGTGCACTATTGAATGCGAGCAATTTATATGATTTTAATTTTACGCTGTCACCGCGCGTCATTTCCTTTTTTATGGGAACAAAGCTAGATAAATATTACATTTTTATGTGCCGGTACATGGTTATTATTAATTTCCAGTTTTTAAACAAAGCTGCATGCAAGGCTATTTTAAGTACCGTATATTATTAAAAGTGTATTGCCATATGATAGAATTTCCATACTTTTAATTTTATTTATTTTTGGAACTGGTAATCCCGTTACTCTAGATTAAAGCAAATATGTTCCAAGGAAAACTTTATAATAATTATTATTTTTCTGCTAAAATGTGTAGTGAAAGTACATGTAAAGCAGTTGAATGATATCGTCACTATTTAATTTGAATATAATATGGTAAAAGAAAAAGTTTATATTTTAATTTTTGTATTCAACGTATGGATTACATGGAATTGATACAGGTCTGGTTATGTCTTATGACCATTTTTATTTTTTTTAATTGATCACGCTTTCAAATATCAATTTTCAAAAATATCTAATATTTAGTTTAATTGTTGAATCATCGTGGTTTTGAAGGAAAACATTTGCAAAACTTAGTACATGCCAGTAGCCTATTGTCGTAGTAAATTTTCGTATTAGACTAGTTTATTTTGTGTGAATTATAAAGTTTTTTAAACTATATTAATATGAAACGCTTGGAGAAAATTTAATGTTGTAAGCTAAATAAAATAGTCAAATTTAATTGAAAAATTTGGTTTTTTTAGACTATTAATATTATTAGTAAATTGGTTTTTATTTATTTACTAAACTTTGAAGTTGTTTGTACATGCGTTCACAATAATATTTGTTTTTATGATACAATAGTGGTTTAGCTGATTGGTGAGTCATCAATAGCATTTAATGTGATTATTTAACGCAGTTTACCTTGCTTAAAATGTTTGCCAAGTATTAGCATCACGAAATATTTAGATAAAACTTTTAAGTCTTAATGAAAAACATTTTAATACAATCACAAGGTCTTAGATGTTTTTAATGAAAGTTAGAATTTTTTTTTATTTTTAATTTAATTCAACTAAATAGGCTACATATTGCATTGTAAGCATTCTATCATTATTTTTAGTTTTCGCAATGAAATAAACAAAGCAAGTTTTTCATATCAGCTTTATTTTTTGAATGCCGTACAATAAATTTGGTCTTTGAATATTCTATAATAATTATTTTTAACTAAAAATTTCAGTTTATTCTTGTTATAGCTATTGCTTATTTTCTTTTCATACTTTTTTTTTTAAATTACTTTGCTTTTAAACAACATATAACGTAAGAGGTTTTTTTCTATTTCATTTTTTTTGTTTTTTCAAATTTCATTTTCAAAAAAGTCGTCGTAAAATGTTTGGTTATTTTAGGTGAAACGAAATTTATAATTGTTTTGAGTGTTATAAATGTTGAAAGATGCTTCATATAATTAAGTGAAGCATTTTGAGCCTTGATAAATTGGAACAAAGGTGCAATTTATTAGACCATGGTCTGCAGCCAGGGCTTGCTTCTTTAGAGCATCGATATAAACTGGATTCGGGTTAGAAAGCGTAGTTCCTACCATTAGATCTAAAAAAAAAATATTATTTTTAATTTAATAAAAATATTATTTAGTTTTTCAGAATGCATGTACTGTACTTTTTGGTTGTACTTGTGACATTCGGTGGGAGACATTATTTTTTTCTTCATAATAGGTATTATTTAAACAATCAAGTGCAGCGAAACTTTGAGGGGAAGAAGACATGCCATTATAATACAAAAAGGCCATGTAGTTTTCCGGTTCTGGAATTAAAAAATTTTGCTTACCGATATATTATTTATCATTTTCGAGCGAGAGATAGTATAGGACTTGGGCTGTTACAAAATTTGGAACTTTTTCTTTTGACACTTCAATTTAGAGATTTTTTTAAAGATCATATTTAATAAGCCGATTGCTTTCACCCATCTTTTCTCTCTCTTTTATCGGAACTTGATAGAATAACAATAATATATTTACGGTCGGGCGAATCTTGCAACTTGTACATAATAACGCCATCTTTGTACCAAAGCCAAGGAAGAACTGAACTATCAATAACAAATAATAAAGAAAATATAAATAATTGCATGATAAATCTATACATAATCTGTTTTATTCAATTAGTTAGTACTCCAAGATTATTTTTTATTTAAATACAGTAAATAATTTGCCCAGTTTTTGCATCCGAAATAACATACAGATTCAAGTAAAAAAAGATAAAAATTGAAAATTTAATTAAAATAAAAAAAAAATGTCCATATTTAATTTTTAGGTTTTAAGTATTATAATATACAGTAGATTAAATTTGTCACTTACCTTCCATTTTCTGTGTTTATAGTGAGGTTTCCTTTAGTGGGTGGGTTATCAGCTGCTGTTAGGGTGAAATTTTGGCACGGACCGCCGACGTCAATCGTTTGCAAAATAATATGGAACGTTATGTTGACAAACTGAAAATTAAGTTTCAAAATGTAGTTAAAGAATAATATTATTATTGTAGGAATGTGTAGGATTTACTTGTTGTAGATTGACGTTTTGAACTTTCGGTGCTGTGCACTGTTCCCAATCGACACCGGCTCCAGTTTGGAGAATTAGTATAGTAATTTGGTAGAGGAAAAGAATTAAGCGCAACATTCTAAATATTGAATAATATTTATTAATATATTAGCAGGTTATATGCAAGTCGGGTTTTAAGAATGTTGCGAGTAGTCAGCCGCTTTATATACCTATTTTCATTTGAAAACAGATACTTTTATGTAAATAAACATGGAATGATTGTCACTATTCAGATGATTATTATTATAATTGTCACGTTTGAGATGTCACTTTTACCGCAAACCAAATAAATACAGGTTTTTTTGTTTTTTTGACGCTTTTTGTTTTTCAACAGTCGGTGTGGAAACTTACCATTGTATCTCTAGCTTTTGACTGGCTCTTTATGCTGTTATGATATTCAAATCCCTGTAAATAATGGTGATTCGAGTCGATGAACGTCTAATGTTCAAGGAGTATCTTTCACTTTACTGTATTTTTTTTTAATGTACTACAGTGTTTGATGAATAGTATACATTATTATAATTTTAAGTAACTCATTTTCTAGACAAACTCGTATGCATAATAATAATAATAACACAGCAATGAAATGGTACAATACATGTAATAATTTTTCAAAGTTGTGTTTTAAAATACATTTATAGTTACCGTAGGGTTTTTTATATTTTCTGTTTATATTGGTATCGTATTATTCGTAAGCGAATGGACCCTATGTAGGGACTGTACACAAAAAATATCTAAAATTTCTTCGATTCCCGGCTGATATTGTGCATTTTAAAGAATTGTTTCGGTTTTAATATTTTAATTGGATTGCCAATTTATTTACATTTTAGTATCAAATTTTTTATATCAAAAAAAAAAAAAAAAATTATACTGTACATGTCAGTTTATGGGAATAAATAGACTTATTTTTTTTTTTTAACTTGAGAAATAAATACCTAATATTATTAATATTATTGAGACTGCAACTATTTTAATCCACACTATAATAGTAACTATTTTTTTTTTTTACTATTAATGATCTGTAACAGTTAAAATTTGTTTTTACTGTAAACGTTAGCTACGATTTTTTACTGTTTAATCAATTTTAGTACCGTACATGCATTTATTTCTCATTTTAAAGTACTTTATAGCTGACTTTTTATCATCTATCGTGATGAATCTTAAATTGTTAATATCAAGTTTTCAAAGGTACAATTGGGTATTTTTAACATGAAATATTGAAATTTTTATTTAAGTTTCGAATAACTTTTCAATAAAAATATGGAGGAAAAAAAAAAAGATTAAGCTGTCAAAGAAAATGAAGGTTATTAGGTGTCTCTTCAACAGCTACACCACAGCGAATGCGTAATGTTTACCGCAGTTGTATTTACGTTTAGTGTATGATGAGCACATGTCATGTTGTTGTTGGGGGAACAAGTCAGCATTTCATTTTCAATGCAGGGGGAACCTTTGTTTTATTATTTTGATATTTTGTTAGTAACTTATCAATATGAAAGCATATTGTTCTGCATTTTCGCACTTGTTTGGATCTGATAAAAAAGCACGCCCTCTTAAATTTCACGCAAATGCAGCTAACAAACAAAAACTAAAAAAAAAAAAAAAAATGTGGAAAACGCAGAAATGCTGGATTTATTAGTTTTAAAAAGCTGTGTAGTAAAATATTTTAAAACGTTTGTTGATTTTTAATGCAATTTAGGATTTTTAATACCGGTAGTCATTAGTATTTTAGAGAGTAATTAATTTTAATAAAGATCTTAAAAATAAAATGTCAACGTTTTATTCGGTTTTTAAAAGCTAAAAAAAAAAGAGTGAATACGTAAATATTTATTTTGAATTCATTTTATTCTTATGTATTATTAGTTTCTCATTTGCTTGAACATTCGATTTTTATATTTGTGCAGACTTTATTGAACGTGATTAAAAGAACGTGCAAATTCTACCAGTTTTATGACATCGACAACATTTTTATTTTTTAGCCATTTTATTTTGAAAGAAATTTGTTTGGTTTTAGATTTATTTTATAGCATGATAATTCAAACTTCCAAATTAAAAATTGATGTAAGTTGGATTTAATTTTTAAAACTTTTCGGACTTGATAACTTTTTTAATAAACCCATTACATACCGATATTAATGCCAGCTTAGGTGCAGTACATTTAGTGTTAATTTTTAAATACTTTTTAGCCGTGTATGAATAATTAATCATTTTTCATTACTATATATTTCCAATTAATTATTTTTAAAATGAACAAGAAAGCGTTGATAAAGTTCAAGAATTATGTTGAGCCACAATTAGATTGGGCAACTGCAGTGAAGTTGACAGTTGCTAAATTCGCGTCTGTGCCTTTCGTTTGCTGTTCAAGAGCAGCGAGGGCTTCGGTAGAGAGCGAAGAAGCGGTCGACATTATTAAAATATCTGAAATTCAAATTCAAAGTTGAGATTAATAATTAATTACTGCGGGTTACATCTGAGCATTACTTGCGCTTCCTCCGTCCGGACAAATTTTAACAGCGCAACTTTGAGAAGAAGTCTCGTCATTGTAGATCAGGAAATTATAGTCATTGTTAGGATCTAATTTCCAGTAATATAATAGTAAATAGTATTTTAAATTTGATGTTTAAATACGGAATTTTTTATTTTATACCTCCACTGGGACCATCAATCTGATATGTCAAACTTCCGTTGGAATAAGAATTCCAAGGATAATATTGGGAACTGGTTATTAAAAAACATTTCACCATATTAATAATAACATTTATTGAATGACTCGCAGCAATAACAAAATAACTCCATTTTTTGATTTAAAGGATGTTCTTCAATGAGCATCGACTGGTGCAACATTTATACCTAAAGGCTATGAATTGGTTTTTATATTACAGTACTGTACAATATTTTACAATCAGTGTTACTTTTTTTCACTCTGATTGATAGAAGCCACATTCACCCATTCACATGCTAATACTGTAAGTGTGAAGAGCACATTTAGCTTAAGTTTAAAAATTATTTCTTAAAATATCTCTGAATTTTCTGGGCTTTTAAAATTGTTATTGCGAATTTGCTGAAACACTTTTGCGCTCTACTTTGATTTGGAATGGTGACACAATTTCATGTACAGTATTTTAATTTTTAAAAAAAGTATATTAATTTTTTTAATTTGTCAAAATTTACAAAAATAGTTATCTTGTTATTGCTGCAAGTCCTTAAATATTTTTGTTGATCTGTTTACGTAATCTTAAGCAAAATAATAATTATGAAGAAAGAATAAGCCATTTAAAATACTAGTCACACACAAACGGCTCTAACGCGTTTGTATGGGAAGAAAGTTATGGATTCGTAGTTTTGCATACTTGTACTATTAGTAACTGTGTTAATTACGCAATATTAAAGTTATAATAGAACTTACGGTTGTCCAGCTCCACTAATGGTGACGTATCCGCTAGTGGGTGGATTGTCGGTGCCATTAATTTTAATAACTTGGCACGATACGACTGTTCCAAATTGTAGCGTTTGCGCAAAAATATTAAATTTCTTATCAATAATCTAAATGATTTTTTTTTTCACACAAAAAATAATATATCGGTAATTATTATTATTCAGTAAAAAGCTTAGGCTAAATTAAGCATATACCTGGCTTATTAGAGGATTAACCATGGCTGTGTTAGGCTGGGTGCATGACGATTTACCAACGATTGATTGAACCACAAAAATGAAATCGACACTTGCGATTACAAGCACGACTTTTAAGAAATTCATTGAGAGCATTTTCGTTTCGAATATTTTATTTTTTGTTGGTATTTTGTCTTTATGAGTTTACGCCTGAAACTTTATGCTGCGGTACTAATTTCTGCTGCTATATATTAATCACGAGACGATTGACATAACTACTACACATGTGGGCTGTATTGATTTTATTCATTTATTGACGTTGATGACGCGTTCGTTCGACTTGTTTTCTAGGCTTCTATTTTATCGTTGCCTGGTAAACTGTTTCGTATTAATTGACTTTTTATTGAGTTATGTAGGGCTGATTGTGGGTCAAATTTTAAGGTAAAACGAATTAGTTTTTATTTTTTGTAGGGGGAAAAAAATTTACATTTTTTATCTTCTTTCTCAGTTCAAGTACCTATAGCTTATGCAATGCATGAAATGTTTGCTGTAGAACGTTTAATGACTAAGCGATTCGATTCGACCTTGCGGAGGGCAAATGTTGGGCAAAGCGCTATTATAAGTTTCCATAATATATAAATTAACGATGTGTCAAATCGAAAATTACATTTTATGAATTAAAATTACTATTTTACGGCAGCATTTGGGTAATCGATTGATGGTTAAGGTGTTCAAAAAAATATATTTAGAACTTTTACTAAAGACGTACTACAGTACAGTATTCACAGTAATCGTCGACAGTTTGTTCGTCAGTTGACTCGCTCTTTTTCTCATTTATCGCTCATATCGCAAGCAATAATTTGGTTGATTTAGAGTGGTTGAATGAATAATAAGAATGAAATTACTGAATTCATTCTGAATTCTGAATAGGATTAAAAAAAGTTTTTGAGGGAATTTGTTTAAGAAGTGCCACGGCTATTAGCGGTTGTTTTAGAATTCGGTTTTTAAACATTTGCTTTGTTTAAAGTGACAAAAATTCGTTAACGATTAAATCTTTTGCTGTTTAAAAGAAAATAATTCCCGCAAGTTTCAAAAACTTTTTTTAAAAAAATTATTATGTTTGATACGGTATGAGGATTGTGAGCCGGGGTTAAGGAGGGCCGGAAGCCCTTCTTTTTAATTTAATTTTTTAATGTAATCTGTAATACTGTAATTTACGACTGTAATCCGTTTTTAATCAAATAATTAATTTTAATACCGGTAATTTTAAACTTAGATCATGTATCTTACAAAATTATAATTGAGAATTTTCAAACAATGGGTGGTCATGGAAAATGTTTAATTTGCAGTACCTTTTTTTTTTTTTTTAAAGTTTTTCCGTCTTCATTTCATTTCAACAGTTCAAAAACAAAGTGTGTTTTGAACTGTTGTGAAAGTGATTTTAGATGTAAAATGACCTCAGGAACACGATGCCGTTGTCCGTTGGTCGATATCTCATCGATTTCAAAAGTTATTT
>JAQGAZ010002251.1:0-19346 GCA_034692225.1 Polydesmus complanatus
CCAGTGATTTAGAGGTGAAAAGCAATAACATATATTAATTTGAACAAAATCGGTGATCTCATGCAGTAAGGGGTTAACATTCATTAAAAAAATATAATCAGCTTTTTAAGGTACTGGTATGTAAAACGTTATCTATAGCAAAAATATTAAATCATAGCACATACATTGTACAAAAAATTAATTTTTTTTTTTTAAAAAAAATACTCGTTTAAATAAAAATGATTTAAAAAAAAAATCAAGTACATGTAATATTTTAAAGCAGTGAGTAATTATATTACAGTATGTTTTTTGTAGATTGCCTTTTAATCAAAATCATAATCCAAAATTGTTATTCCTAGCCTGAAAGTCAATTGTATTATGTTATTAATGTTATTAATGTTCAACATTATAACATATTAAAAAAAATTCGAAAATGTGATACCGTATATCGCGAGAATTAATCTTCAATTTGTATGGCGATTGCTTAAAATGTTTCATAGGTAAAAGCACTTACTAAATATCGATAAACGCTCTAAGCTAAAGCTAACAAATACATAAACTTTTCGTTATTTCAACGCTTAGTTTTATTTTATCGTTTCTTCCTTTTTCTTTTATTTATTATTATTATTTTTATTTTTTTTTTACAAAAACAACATTTTCCGACGAAATGTTGGCCTAAAGCTTTCTAATCTTCCGGAAATGTACAAAAAAAAAAGTGGCATTTTTCTTAATGTCTCCATAATATAATCCGAACACAACGTAGTTTTAATTCGTTGATATCGATTGAGGTGAAAATGCCGCACTACCTACTGACATTCACGCCATTAAAATGTATTAGCCGTCGTCGCCTGCCGCCAGTGGCGCCTCAAATTGCTATGTGTAGATGGATTCCGTCCGTCGTTTCCTTCCAAATTGGGTTCAGCCAAACGGACGTCACCTCGACATCTAACACCCGAAATTGTTTTATTTATATAATGGCGAAGGTTACACCAGCTAGTGACGAAATATCTTCGCCGGATCAGGCGGCCAACATAATGTATTCCGGCGTTCACGCAAAACCAATATTAAACGCCAAGTAACAAATCGAAGAAACCCTCCCCATCTTCCCTTCCCAATACCACCTCCACTTTAAGCCACCCACCCCTTAGATTCTCTCTTTCTCTGTCGACAATTTGGTCCTTTTTTTTTCTCTCTCTCTTCTTTTTATTTTGATAAACGATTGAGCGCAAAGAGAGCCTCCAAAAAACTCTTAAAACTTAGTCACCTACCTCCCACCCACTTTGCCACTAATACTGTGACGCACGTATACAATTTGTATCAAAATGAGATTTGGTCGAAAAGGAAGCTTCCCACGTGTGGCGCTGGCTGTGGAAATGACGATGAAATCGATCATCCGGCACAAAAATAACTCACAAAAATCCCTCTCGCTCTTCTTACTAATAAAGCGCGTATTGTTGATTTCAAAGAAAAAGGAGGCGGAGGAGGAAGATATGGAGGTGGGAAAAACAGGTGAACATCATTAACTATCTATGGCTCTCACCTACAGACCTATACGCGGTACAAATCTTGCCAGACTTAGCCAGATAAACTTTTTCTGATAGCACGAATATTGGCGGAAGCACTTTATCAACTGTTTATTAGATTCTTTTATGGATCGGCAATTGGAGTTCATACTGCGGCGCGATGTAGGAGAGGGTGGAAATGCGCGTAGTCCGACGTTTCATAAAGAGGGGGAACAAAATAATTTAATAGCTAATAAAATGTAGAAATGCCAAAATAAACCAACTCGTGTATTTAGAAAAGCAGCAAAAAAAATTGACAATACCGCTTTCTAATAGTATTAAACCACTTAGCTCGTTTCTAAAAGGAATGCAGTGACATAATAATAGTAGACCCTTTTTTTCCCTACACTGGACTTCTTTCAAATAGCAAATAAAATTACTGTACTACTCCTACGAAGATGATACCCGGTACTCAAATTTACAAATTCGCTAATAAAATTTCATGTTTTTGGTTACTTTTATTTTAACACAAAAAAAAAAAATAATAATAATAATAATAAATATGAAAAAATAAAATCGAAATTAATGCAAATCTGATTATACCGTATGGTGAAATAGCTTGGAGCACTGCATACCAATTTGAAAAAAATATAATTGCTTAACTGAGAAACGATTTCGACAACAGTAAGTTTATTAGAATTAACCTTCACGATTTCCAAACTTCATTTAAAAATGCTTCTCAGAAATCGTAACCCATTACCGGTACTGTAGTTTTTTCTCCTCTCTAATTTTAAGTCTATTATCGGCAGATGCCTATTTCTTTCCTCTTTTTTTTTTTTTTTGCAACATGCCCCTGTAGCAATTTTAAGGTTAAAAAAAAGTTTATGTTTTAACAGAAAAAAAAAAACGCAAAAGAAAAAAAAAAGCAACATAAGTGACGGCATTGTAACTTAAAATCTCGGCGCTAAACTACGCTCTCAACCGAGTCCGTAAAATAGTGTATCTGGAAGTGATTAGAAAATCTTTCGCAACAGCGGTGTACTTTCCGTCTCCTCATCCCCTATCAAATAAATTCTAATCACACGTTAACAAGCCACCAACCAGGATGTAAAAACCAAACATTTCAACGAGCTTCTGTTTTCTTTCTAATCAATTCTTATTTTCACATTCCACATCCTCCCTCCCCCCCCTCCCTCATTGCAACTACAAAAATAGAACGTACGGTAACGAAAGAGGGCCCAGGACTAGTACACTACACTGTACGTGTGTGGTGGGCTAAATTAAAAGCGAGGTAATAACCTGGTAGGAAGAAGTTAGATTTTATCGCCCACTTAAGTTACATTCAATTACAGCGCAAAGGTAAAATTCATATTCAGTTTCCGTGCTACGTTTACGTTACCATACGGTGCCGCATACGTCAGCGCGGCTCAGATAACTCGTGAGAACGTATCAAAAACAAACATGTGGAGTTAAATAGAGCTCAATCAGCCTCATCAAGAAAATATGATGTGATAATTTGTTGGCTACCTAAAGCTGTCAACAAACGTCACCCGCCCATCTTCCTCCGTTTAACCGCCCACCCCCGTTACCTTCGAACGCTAAAGAATTCCGGGTATCGATTTCAACTAAACACGCACGTTGTTGAAAAATAATCGAAAAAAAAAAAAATAAATAATGGAATTATTATACTTCGTTTTTATGTACTTTTCGGTGTAAATATGCTGCCACACTCACATAATAATATTGTTATGAACTCACGGCTGTGTTTTATTAGTGGGCAGGTTGGAGAGTGGCTTGATCAAAGCAACAATATTGTATTTTAACGAGTTTTCTCTTTCCCACCAACATATTTTTTTTTTTGTGATTTTGCTATAATTTTACACTGATCCGAGGTTTTCATACAACTAACTCTGTTGGGGCTAACACAAAGAGAAAAACCAAAAGATTTGTTTTTGCCGAACCGTGCTGGTAGCACAAATGCCGAAATCATTAGGTTGTACATTGGGAAATGTTCAAATTTACCAATAATTTCTAACAAAATTTGCGCTTAAATATTCTACACCAAAGTACGAGCGCAATATTTAACAGCAGAATAAATTTATTTTATAAAAATCCACTTACCCAACAAAATAAGAAAGTACCCGTCCGACCTAGAATTGAAAAAAAAATATGGTATATTAGTTTTTGAATTATAATTGTAATAAAAATTAATAGCAAAAATGTTTCAATAAGCTTAAATAAATTTTAGCAAATATATTTTACTTTTAAAAAAACAGCGTAGTAGGCCTACCTAACATTAACAATAATTATTAATACAACTTTTATAACTGACATTAGAATTATCCAAAAAAAAAAACTCATCTTTTGCAAGCATCGGTTTGATAAGAAAAATGAGCGAAATTTCAACCAAACTGCAGCGTTAAAAGCTCGTCGAAATTATTTTGTTTTAAATTTGGCGAGTATCTACTCGAGCGAGTACACGGAAAATGTACAACAAAATAAAAAAAACCCACGCATTGTGTAACCATTACAGCTCAATTCCTCGGTCTCGGACACCCGCTGAATGACGCCAGCCCGAGTAAGGTGTACATTGTATATAACAAAATGGCCTTGTAGGCAAAAATAGCGACATAGACATGTAAAAATATTATGTTGGCCATTAAGAGTTACCCGAGAAGGATCTATCCATTGAAAGCGCGTGCCATCAATTTCAATGTTCATATTTCATTATAAGTCTAGCAATGAAGTTATACCGCATGCAACCGCCAATTCGTATCGCTCAGAGGGAGCCCCCCGTTTAAGTGCGAAAGACGCCCGAGCGATAGATTTAGACGCAGCAGAGTCTCTACCCTTTATAGCGGCAAATTTTTCTCGCTCTCTCGCGCACTTATTCGCTTCTTGCCCGACCTAACATAACGTATTTTAATCGCATTTGCTGCGACGCGCGAGTGGGGGCGGGACGTGCGTGCGTGTGTTTATATAGTATAAGTTGAATATCTTATACGTTACACACCATCTCTCTTTCACTCGCACTGACACATACATGTACTACGCATTGACAGGGGCCTACATCCCAAATACTTGTTTTGATAATCGCATTAACCAACTGGAGCATCTCAGATACAACTAGAAATTGTGATAGCGAACCACTCTACCACACGCGCACACACACACATTACACACCAGAAATATTAGATAAAAACGTTGGCTAGCGCAATCGCCTTAGCATGTTTTCCAGTAGCCACCGAAGCCACACACACAAAAAAAAAGCCTGCCACAATTTTGCCATTCGTCTATTTAATAAACTGTTAGAGCTCATTCAGTCCGTTATTTATTGCATAATAAAACGAAAGTCTTAATTTATCCTCATAAAAAAAATTTTTTTTATAAGAAATCAACTTGTTTCTAAGCTAGATATTGTTTTTTCCCAAAATTTACTCATAGTAATTTGATTAATCTTGATTTTTTGGGGGGTAACGAAAAAAGTTTGACTAAATAAAAATTCAAAAAAAAAAAAAAATACCACAAAAAAGATTTTGCAAAACCATTTTTTTAACAGTCAAAATTGTATTAATTAGCGTCAGCAAAATTAAAAATATACTAGTATTATTACTACGGTACATAATAATAATTATCGTAAGAACCAATAACAAAACGACATTTGGGATATTCAGCGGACTATTTGCAGTTGTTGAAGAATAAATTCAGGAATCTCAAAATTATTCCGCTATTTTTTTAAAGAAATTTTTTTTTAAATTTAATAAGATAACAGAGCATACTAAAAACTGATTTCGAGTAACTTGAGATTTAGAATTCCTTCTGGCATAGTTTGAATACAATTTTATAATACAGTAATAACTAATACGTAAAAGTACTTTAATGATTTTATCAGGATATTTAATTAAAAAAATGAAATGCAGTGAAACCTCTGTTCCGAGACTACCTTTGGGCCCAATTAAAAGTGGTCTTCAGAAGTAGAATGTGTTTCAAAAAGAATTTTTTAACAAAAAAAAAAATATTATATTTATGCACTAGAAGTTAGGGGTCTAATATTGGTGGAGCATTAATAAGGGAAAATCGGAGAAGCGTAATTGAGTTGGTCTCGAAACGGGAGCGCTCTGCAATGGGCGGTGATCTTGCGTAGAGGTTTCGCAGTAATACACTGCATAATTCATTTATTTTCACATCTATCTTAAATAACTGTTTAATGCCACCATCCACGCAGAAATCATAAATTATAACTTACACGTGCTGTATTAACTAATATCAAAAAGCATCTTATTTTGTGTGAACAAAGCTCAAATTTTACAAAAAAAATAAAAATTAAACCCCTTATTCACTTTTTTTAATATTTATTAAAGGGCAGATGTAAGTGGGGAGCAATAAATTAAAATAGAATAAATCAAAATTGCAATTATTCACAAATTAAAATTATTGCGATATTAATTTTGATATATTGCGACGAGTTGCACTTGATTAACCTTAAAATTCCTATAATCAAATATTTTTTCAATATTTAAGTCGTAAAAAGTAAAGACCCAATTACAAACTTTACAACCAATTTTCGCTTTTAAATCAAAAACGTAAAAACATTTTTCTTTCATTATAAAATTTTTCATGAGCAAGAAGAAATAGCTCACGCACGCCTCATTAGTTAAACGATATAGCAGCAAGCAACGGACGAGTGAAGGCGAGCCGAAAGGGGGATTTTTAATGGCGCGGAATATGTTTTAATAAAACACTTCAAGCAGCATTTTGAGTAAAAATATTTGAGAAAAACATCGCAAGGTGAAATATGATCAAGCGCACTTAAAAACACTCTAAAAAAACATAAAATATCGATCTTGATCTTATTTTAGAGAGAGAAGGGAGGAGGTGGGGAATCAGTATTATGAGATGCACATCGTGCATGATTTGTATAAACGTTCCAACTAAAGAGAAAAAGTGTCATTTTCAAGTTAAAAGAAAAGCAGTAAAATAAGATGCTTGTTCTCTTGATAATAAAAACACGGCGCATCAACATTTTAAAGCGCATTTATTTTCCCTAGCGTTATTATTTTTCAATGCTTATGTTTGTCCCATTGTTACATCAAAACGGCGAAACGATACGCTTTATTCTTTTAATATAGTAACGAAAAAGAATAAAAAAAAAATATATAATATATATTTTTTTTTATTCTTTTTCGTATTCTTATATATATTATATATACTGTAAATACAGTAGTAACGTGACGTAGAAAGCACAAAAATAAACTATGAAATATATATAATGTATTTTTTATGCTTCTGTTTATTGTAGCGACGTAGTCTACAAATAGCAAAGAAAAGTAAACAAATCCAATGTAACAAAAAAATAATAATTATTAAAAAATGTAAACGTGCAAGCTAATTTTTTTTGGAAATACATTGTACAAAAATATAACAATCAAAATGTTGTTTATTATTTTTTTTATTTAAAAAATGTAATAATTATTTTAACAGTTTTTTTTTTATTATTTTTTTAATATGCCGATTGAAGGTTTTATCTGTTAACAGGGAAAAATATAAATGAATTTAAGGAGCTTTATTTTCCATTAAAAAAGGATTTTTAAATCTAAATTGCTATTGGTGCGTTTGATTCGAAGAATAAGAAACCATAAAAATATAATATGCTATTTCTAAATTTGACTGTTTTATCTATTTTTTTTTTTTTATATGAACTTAAAATTCATACTTTTACGTTTTATACGTTCTATATGAAAGTGCTTCGATGCGGCGTTATAAGTCGAAAATTTATTAATATTTGGCATCTAGGCATAAACCAACCGCCTGACCTACATTTGATTCACACCCTAAATCGTTGAAATCTAGTGTAAAAAAATAAATAAATTTTTTAACAAAAATGCATTGTCGTCATTCGAAATGAGAAACAATCTGGCAAAGCATACAAAATAATATCAAATTCAGTTGCACGCTCGGTACACAATCTTAGAAAAATAAAATTCGCTATATAAAAACCTACGAGAAAAAAAAAAAATCCGTTACAACAAAAACCTAAGACAATTTCTAATCTAACTTTTAGATCTTCAACCGCCTAAGAAAAGTTACAAAGCGGAAAAAAAAATAGAACCTAAACAACACAAAATCCTACCGAGCATTACTAAATACTGGAACAAAAAAAATATATATATATAAATAAAAAATAAATAAAATAAAACTCAAATCGTTAAGGGTTACGAGCGAACTTTCCTCGTGTAACTCGGGATGTGATGACTGAAATGATACAAAGTGAATATCTGATAATACCCGGTTATATAAAAAAAAATAGAAACAAACTTGATAACAGTTGAAAAGCATCTATCCGTAACCGGATTTCATAATCAAGAAAAGATCAACTAAATCTAAATTGTATTTTCAGAAAAACAAAATATAGTTATGTAGTTGTTAGCTATGCAATTGTATTTCTTTCATCAATATGTACAATGCAATGCTATGTCTTTTCACATGGCATTTATTGCACTAATAAAGATTTTTTTTAAAAAAAAAACTAACACATTTGTGAAATTTCTTTCTAATTCACGCATAATGTGATTTGATTTGTACCTTGTGAGTTGATCTTCGCATCAGCTGATTTCATATCGAGCATCGGTATAACCCCCAGCGATTACACAACAATGACGAATTGAAAAGGTAGAAACGAGAAAAAAAAAGCAGCAGCTAAGTTCGTCTAAAACATATATTATACTGTACTGTACTGTAGCCTATATTAAATATTTCTATCCCACGTTTATTATTAAAAACACTTCGCCTTTAACAAAAGCGTTAATTGCGCTCGCTCACTTCTTTTCAAACCTAAGTGCACTCTGATGTGGCAAGACGCTGCCTCCGCCGCCGCCGTTGCATCCTCTTCAAGTGTCGACTATTTCGACGTGTCAGGATGTATTACGAAATTAAAGAAAAATAAACAACTCGGAACGAAGATTTTCTTGGCGTCACACTTTTCGTCGCTACTTTTCTCCCACTGCCACTAGAAACTTATACTTTTATTATTTTCTCTTAATTGTCTCCCCTGCTTTCTCCATTAGCCGCCTGATAAACACGATGGGGAGAACACAAATAACCGCATTTTTAATGTTTACAAAATTTAGTTAAGACTGATATACGTCAGATAAACGCTTTTCTATTCGAGACAACATCCTCAAACGAATACTCGCAACAAATTCTTGTTTATGTTATAGTTTTTTTTTTTTTTTTATAAATATACCGTATTATTTTTGAATAAAAAAAAAATGTAAAGACAAGATAGAAAGAAAAAAAAAACCCAAGAAAACAAGAAAACCGACGGAGCTGGCATGCCGGCACCTCTTCAGTCTTCGCATACTTCCTGCTTACGTCAATGTCTCGAGTTGAGATAAAGAAAATTCACTGGTACACGAGAAGAAAAAAAAAGGTAACAATAGCAAGCGGATTATATTGGTGTCATGTGAGACCATCGTTTTCAACGTCAGATACAGCGTGTTTTATCCGAACGCCACGTACAGTAAAAGGGGGGAGGAAAAATAGATAGGAGCGAAAAGAAAAAAAAAATTGTATTGAAACATCACACATACCGACGTGATGCCAATATTTATCTATATTTTTACAGATTTATCTCGGAATATAATATTAAACGTCTTTCAATACCAAAAAAACACATCTAAAGTACAAAAAAAAAAAACTCAATCTCATAATCTAAATCTTTTTCTTTAGCCTACCATTTGAAGCGATAAGGAGCAAAATATCTTTAGGTCAAACAGTTCTTATTAAAATCTTCAATAAAATAAAAAAATTAAGATATTCAAACTTTAATTTGTTACGTGCAATTATACCAATTTCTATGGCAGCCCACTCCCGGTCTCAGTTTGTTTTATAAAATAGCTGATGCGGAAAAGTTATTATATAGTTTTTAAAAAATTGGGTGACAATATTTTCGATTATATAATAATATACAAAAAGAAATAAAAAAAAAAAAAAAATACTAACAAGTCTTCAATTTAGTTATGTAGGCGAATGACGTATTTTATTAAAACTTTATAAAAATGTTGAAAAGTGCTCGTTGTAAAGGCCGCGAGGGAGAAAGTATTTCCATGTAGAACGTTGTGACATAACTTTGCCATTGCCGCAGCACATAGGCATCAGATGAGACGAAATGGTGGAGGAGATCGAGGTTGAGGGTGATTGAAAGATACACGGTTTTGACATTTTGTGTAGGCCAGGCTGATGGTGGAGGGAGGAAGGACGTAGTAGTAGGCTACGAGGCGAAAAATTCAAAATATTATTCATAATACCCAGT
Organism: Polydesmus complanatus; assembly: GCA_034692225.1. Classification (NCBI taxonomy): domain Eukaryota; kingdom Metazoa; phylum Arthropoda; class Diplopoda; order Polydesmida; family Polydesmidae; genus Polydesmus; species Polydesmus complanatus. The sequence goes on from JAQGAZ010002251.1 coordinate 9,793, forward strand.
CGAGTGTTTGATAAAAATAAGCTCGCTCTTGTAAACAAATTCAAAAAGCCGAACGATGTTTCCCATTTATTATCAGAAAAATTTTGGGCGAAGAAAGAAATTTGAGAAACCGAAGAAAAACATTAGTGGATTATGAAAATGCTGCTGCTGGTGCCCGCGACGTCATATCAATATTTTGTTGGTGACGAAGCGCCATTACGATCAGCCAGCCATCCTAGACTGAAACAGGCCTGAAGAATCAACATTGACATGTGATGAAAGCTTTTAAATATTGAAACAAAGTTTGTTTTACGAGCTTACACTTCTCTACTTTCTCCCTCCTCTTCGATACCATCGATTTCGAACTAGAAAATATTAAAAATACCCTCGGCAAATTTCCTGGTTAATTCGGCGTTAATGTCTGTCCGTTAATTGCTTTCATTAAATATGCATACTAATTTGAAGTGTGCCATCGCTAAGGCGGAGAGACGTTATTGAACTCTATTGTTTAAAAGCCGGCTGCCTAAAAAAAAAAAAAAAAAAACCGACAACCTTCCAAAAAAAACTCATTAACTTTAAACGCATCCTGTAAAATCCAGGAACTTGAGAGCTTTCGTAATACCGGTAATTAAATACTCTTGACTACTAATGTCTTAAGCACGACCATCTAATCCAGAAATTCGTAATTTTAAAAACTAAATTTGCTAGCCAGCCTTCACTAATGCTGGAGGCATGAAAATCAAAGCTCCCACCGAGTCGGGGCTTTGGAGAAGCGTCGAGCTTGCGAGGCGCGAAATATTTTTTTAATAAAGTGGTACACTTGTCTCTTTTTTTGACAAAAGGTAGGCTCAACGGAAAAAAAAAATTATTTTTAAAAAAAAAAAAAATTTTCAAAAAAAAAATTTAAAAAAAAAAAAAATTCACAAAAAAAATTTTCAAAAAAAAAATTTTTTCAAAAAAAAAAATTTTTTCAAAAAAAAAAATTTTTTCAAAAAAAAAAATTTTTACAAAAATAAATTTCAAAAAAAAATTTTAAAAAAAAAAAGTTCAAAAGAAAAAAAAACTTTCAAAAACAAAAAAAAAATTTCAAAAAAATAAAACTTTTTTGAAAAAATATTTTTTTTTTTTTAGAAAGATTTTTTTTTTTTTGAGGCTTCAGGACCACCATAATAGTGACATCATAATTTGAAAAAAGGTGGTTTTGGAGATGTTGATGCGCACCCAGTTTATATGCTTCCACCTAGTACAGTACTGGTAATGAAGAAATAATGGTTACTGGAATACCTACAGTAGAGGTACTACATAAAATGGACAGTCCCTTCAATGTAGTCTTAAACGCGGTTCTACTGGATTTGAAAAACATTAATTTTGCTTCATGCATTATTTTGCATACGGTATTAATAATTTTAAGTAATTAACAGCATTAAAAAAAAATTCAGCTTTAATATTCACAGAATTTATTAAAACCTAGAGTTCGAGTTCATTAAAACCGCAATAGTAAATATATTATATCTCAACAATGCACCAGAAAAAAAAATATATAAAAATAAAATAACGAGAAGTAACGCCGCATTAATTATTTAAACCAAAATTTTTGATTAAATTACACGTAATAATGTTTACTCGCGATTGCTTTGATTTTTCCAACCAAGAGTATTATCAAGTGGCTCGTTGAAAAACATAAAAATTTTAGTTTTACAGTTTTTCAAATTTTATTAGCCATTAAAAAAAAGAGAGAGAGAACCTTATGTTTGATAGTAGGTACAGTAGTTGCGTCGAACGAAATCCACAACAAAGCTTCGCATGATAATTAACTCCCGAAATTCAACTTTCTCATGTTCGACAGTTTCGGACTGTGGACGACCAATAAAATCGCAATAAAAAGAATGTTCGTTATCACCGCCGCCGCCGTCGTTTTTCATATTGGGGAGCTCGGCGCGCGAGAGGCATCAGCATCAGTTACACGATATTATAAAAGTGATCGCGTATCGTTTATGAAGCATGAAACGCAATCCTTTTTTCTGCTTTCAATCCTATTTGTTTCTCCCTCACCCCCACCCACCCATCCACCACTAAACCTAAAGTCATATCCGCCAGTCCACCACTACCAACCTTACCTTCCCCCCCTCCCATCTACACCCCTTCGCGTTAACAGTTCGGTTATTATACAGGCGGAGAATGACGCCTGCCTTCACAACAGTTGACATCGAAATTGGCTCTCTCAGCGCAACGCAAGCAAAGCGTTCGAACACACAATATACAGCGCCATCTATTCTCTTTACGACTTTTAATATTACTTGTAGGAAGGCAGGCAAACATAACCGCACGCGCAACGGAACAGGAATGTGTAGAGTGAACGAAAGTCAGAAAGATAGATACAGCAGGATGGGGAAGAGAGAGAGTGAGAGAGAGAGGGAGAGAAGGAAAACCATCAGTTAAAAATCTCAATTTCCGCTTTTCGCAACAAAGTTCGTCGCAAGCGATTCACGAGAGCGCGCGGTTTTACGCAACGATGAGCAGCACCGAGTGCGCATCTTCCTTTGCCAACTTCTTATTCTCTCTTTCATGCCATTTTTTCTTTCTTTTTTTAAGTTTTCTTCTTCTTCTTCTTCCTTCGCTACACCCACCTACCCCTCCTCCTTCTTTCACTCCCACTTGATACGCCTCCCAATCCAATTTCACCCCCCCCCCCGTAAGAAACGCCGACAGTTTACACTCCCGGAGAGAGAATAAAAATTGACGTAGAGAAAGAAGAGAAGGAAGGGAAAAAAAAATCCTTCTTAATTTCTTAATAACAGATTTTTAATTTCGCATCTTTTACAGATTTAGCGCATCACATATTTCAAGCGCGATATTGACGTCATAGACTACGTGTTTCGCCTACGAAAGCAACGCGGCGCTTCGAGAAAAATAAAGAAAAAAATTTTTTGAGCTTTGGCATATTTTTCACAAACTGTTTACTTTACTTATTCAATTTTTTTTTCTTTTTTCCCCCTTTTTTTTTTTTTAGAATATAAATTAACGTAACCTTATGTTATAATTATTTGCAAATTCGCGACGTGTTAAAATTTCATAACTTAATTTCAATTTGAATTTAGTTTTATTCCCACTAGTAAACATAATTATTACCGTATGCAAAACCTGCTCGTTGGACTCCCCTCCCCAAACATTATCTTATGCTAGAAAAAACTACTGTTTTGCATGTTAAAAAAAAATGTCATTAAAACAAAACCATTTTTTAAGTGCAAAGCACAATGGAAAAAAAAAATCATTCAAAACAAAACTAATTTTTAATAATTACATCAAAACAAAAATAATAATAATAATACGGTACCGGAACATGTTTAATTTTATGCAAGTTGTTCCTATGGATTTAATTAAAAATTTATTTGTTTGCATTTCACAACTACATTTCTTTTCGTAAATCAATCACAAACTACCCGGTATCATAAATTGCGTTAAAACCTCAAATAAATTGCCTTAAAAACCATTACGAATTGCTTTTAAAAAAAATTTACGGTATAAAATATTAAAATTAGAATTTATTGCAAAAGATAACTTTTCATTTTTATCTTGACATCTTTATTTAAGCGGTTGTGTTTTCTAATCAATCTTTACCAAACTAATTTAATCCTTTGAATTTTATCTCTTTCCTAAATAAAAATTCATAAGTTAACATTTATTTAAAGTTATTTATTATTAAAATCTCCAAATCGTTTCAATTACGAAATGATATACATATTCTAGTTTAAATAAATTGAAGCTCTACATTTGCATTTTAGAAAAGCGATGTAAATAAAATAAACGTGGAAATTAATTATTAATGATATTAAATTATTGCTTTTAACCAAAATTATTAATTTAAAATTTTTTTCCCCTTCCTATTTTAATGTAATGTACGATCAAGATAAATTTCAATGGATGAAACCCATTCTACTTCATTCGTTCATTAGCATGGAAAGGAAACAAAATGTCGCCTTACCAATAAAGTAGTAGTTAATTGAACAGTAAAAAGTATTAACGTAAACACTCTCATTCATAAACTAAAGAAATAAAAATAATGAAAAAAAAAAAAAAATCGTCTCACAGCGGATAATTGAATTCCGAGCGCTTACAATGAGTATATAATTACATTATGGACATAATAGAGCTACACCATTAATTAAAAAGAAAAAAGGTTTATAAAGATCTCATTATTAAAAGCAATATAAAAAAGATTTTAAATAAAGCTCATTAAGTTGTACTCCAGTCACGTCGCATTCAAAAAAAAAAAAAGAACGCGATTCGAGACATTTTTTTATAGGTGCAGTATCATCAACACTTGAAAATGTTTTTGTTGAGAAACAATAGGTGACGTAAGGTTCAGACATCACACCGTCTGGTATAAAAAATTCCGCGCTCTTTGATTCGTAAACTGATACCGAACCACATCTTCAAATTAATAAATTATTACCGTAACGTATTCCTCCAAATGAAGAATTAATAAATTGAGAAAATAAATAGCACTGTGTTGGCCATACTTTACATAAAAATACTCGTCCAGAAAGATCCATAGGATCCAGCAATATACCAAATGGCCTTATTTTTTTTTAATTTATTTATTTATTTATTTTTTTAAAAAAGTGTTGTTTTTCTATACGTTAAGTTAAGCGATAGAAGGATTAAGCGATTTGCTCGCAAACATAAATTACGAAGTAAACCCGATTTAATCCATCCATAGGTTATACTTATCCAGTTTGTATTATTTTCCCATTTGAGTCTACAAAACATTCACTAGGAGGATGCCACCCACCTCTTTCAACTCAGACTGATCTATTTATTAATAGTGCTTTAAGGCGGAACAAAATTAAATTCAAAAACAACTCAGCACCGCCTCTCCAATTGCGTAATTCTAGTTTTATTCACTTCTGACGTCATCAGCAGTCATTTAAGCAACAAAAAAATAATAATACTGTAATAACAAAAAAAAAAATTCCAACAACAACCACGTCCTTAAAAGATGGCAAAACAAAAAAAAAAAATTATAATATGGAAAGAAAAAAAATAATAATAATCAAAGCAAAACGAATGGCATTTTTGTTCTAAGCGCATGAAAGCAATTAATATTAACGAATACCAAATAAAAAAATAAAAATAAAAAAAAGATTTTTAAAATGCATTATCGTAAATTGTAATTGACTTGCGCGTTCAAATTAGAAATAAGTGCAACGTTGAATGTCAATTATTAATAAAATTTCGATCAAAGATAATTAGTAAAAATTAAAATAAATAAATAAAAAAAAAAAAAAAAAGAATAAAAATGGTGCGTAGAAAAAGAAAGAGCAAAATCGAACAACAAGAAATTAGCATCGAAAGTTTAATTAGGAAAAAAATAATAAAAAAAAAACAACGAGACGAGACGAGAAAAAGTAAAGTGATGCGAATGGGGGAGTGAGATGCTAAGAAGAGGGAGACAGAAGATGAAAAGATGGAAAATGAGGGATGAAAAGGTGAAGCAACAACTACCGCCTCGAGTTATATTCAAATGAGAAACGTGGCGCATATCGTGATTTTAATTAAAGTGTCGATCTCGATTAATATAGCGACAGTAAATTAATGAGAAATATCGCTAATCAAAGAAAAACGCCTACCAACAACTTCAATATTTTCTTCGCTTCCCCCTTGTTTTCTTCTTCCCCGTCAACGACGATAACAACTGTGAGAAATCAAAAAGTATTTAACGCCCACAAATTCAATTCTTTAAATAAAATTCAATTCCGAATGTATTTCCGTATGTGTGTGTGTGGGTGAGAGAGAGAGAGCGAGCCGAATTCTTTACGCTTAACACATTATAATTATTGCATTATACGCCGTATCATTAGCGAGAAGAGCTCGGGAAAGAAAATGTCGAGCGATAATGGTATCCATGGTAACCGCGGAAGATTACTCAAGCGGTAGAAAAGTTTTGAAAAATTAATCAAGTTATTTGATGAACGATAGAATTTTAAAATGTTATTAGCCGCGTTTGCTCGGCGGTTAGTTTAATTCTAATAAACGAAATTATTTTCAAGTACACTATTCAACAAATAAATTAAATTAACAATATTAGTATTTGATAAATTACTGCACTTAAATAGTATTATCACATTATTCAAAAGCAGTAAAATGTGTTTTTTAAATATAAAATAAATAACTGTACTGTTATTTTAGCACTTTTCTATTAATGCCGGTATTTACGGCGCATTTACAATAAACCCTCTCAGCAAGACCACCTCCCATTGAAAACCACTCCCAATTCACTGTATTTTACTGTATAATATGCGTACAGTATTGCATAATTATTGTTATTTCATGACCGAAACTACATTACACAAACAACATAACAGATACTTAATTAACAATTCGTTATCATTATTTTTTTTATTAAAAATATACTGTATAATTAGAAGCTGGTTTCAAGATCTCAAACGCAAAATACGAACAGTGAGCAACTTTTGCCATTAAACCTAAATTCGATCTGCAAGTGTAACAGCTGTATTTTATTTTAAAAGACATGAAACAGCGTGGGAAAATGACGGAGATGGCTGCCATGGGAACGCGAGAGAGTAAAAAGCTTTCCAAATAATATATATATACTGTATATATGTATATCAATATTTCAGAACTGTTCTGAATAACTATCAAGTTCTATTTTAAATGATGGATTACTTAAACTTAAAAATGCCGTTATCAAACTTTAGCACGAGTACATTTATTTAAATATTTCAAATATAACTACAGTATGGACAATTCTACATTATTGATTCGACACCAGATGACTTTGTGAACGCTTCGTAATCGAAAAAACTGTTGTTTTCACTAGCCTTTTAATTTCTGCGCTACGTAATATTTACTTCTTTCAATTTATCGTTTTCTTTAATTTATAATGAATACGAAGAATAAAATTTAATTCGCGCTTTAAAATACAGTATAAATGGAAAATGTCTTTTTAACTATGTTAATGAGTCTTTCAATATTCAAAACACCGGTGCATGTACTGTATTTCATTTCCCCAGGTCGAATCGTATTTATGCATTATTTATATCCGCGTGTTTAATCGATTATTATCTTTTGTGTCTAATATTGTGAACAAGCTTAATTAAAGTTTTCGGAGAGAAGGTAAAAGGAATTCGGCGAGTGTGATTTACCGTTTAGAAGAAAGCTTCCTAGTATTACTCGGCTGTTTTATGCGTATCACGGAGCACGCGTACGTCCAGGGGGAGTTTTTTGTATTTTTTTTTTTTTGGGTCTTTGGGTTCCAGACGCTGGCAGCACCAGAAAACTTTCTCGGCAATTATCATCAATTTTGTTGAGCGACGCGAATGGAAAAGCAAAACAACAAAACTTACCTTTCAAACTAAATCCAATTACACTTCATACCTTATTAATTCATTTAAAAAAAAAAATTAACTAATAATTAAGTTGAGAGAAACCCGACTGTGTTTTTCATTCGGAATACGAGTTAACGATTTGATAAAGCGACAGAGAAGAAGAAGAAGCAAAAAAAAAAAAAAAGTGTCGATGTTACGGTTGGTAAAAAAAAAAAAAATTGAAGAGTGTGTATAAAATAGAAGGATCACGCTAATTAAATTAGGTTGGCATTTCCAAAAAGTCCCTCTCTCGAGAAATAACAAAAGCAGCTCGGAATTGACGAACGAGATAAAAGTTGGCGCCGCTGCGAGCTAAGAAAAATCAACGCTAAAATCCCCCCAAGATTTGTAAAATACCAAGCTCTCTTCGCTTCCATTTCCAACCGTTCCTTCTCACGCTCCCCCCCACCCATCCCTTCAGCATGTAGGTAAACAAGAGTCATCAGAAAATTATGCCAATTTCACGTGTTTACATTGCGTTAGAAAACGGAGAAACCGTACCGATAATATTCATTTCTACCTTCGTTCATTCATTAATTATTTTAATTCGCTCTTTAAAAGCGATGATACACAGCGGAATTTCATATTTGCAGTGGCGGATTAAGGAAAATGGAGGCTCCAAGCGGGAAAAATTTTGGGGCCCTCAAAATTTTGAAACTTTCAAAACACTGAATTTAATTATGCTCAGACTACCGTACCAGAGTTCCATTAAATTGCTCTGTACGGAAATACTCATTTCCCTTAACAATTGTTTTTTTTTAAAAAAATATTTTGTTAAAAACTTTTATAAAAAAAAATAGGTGGTATTTCGGGGCCCTGTGGTAGTCCGGGGCCCTGAGCAGCCGCTCAGCCCGCTCAGTGTTAGATACGCCACTGTGATATTTGTGTAATAATTATTCTCTCGATTCGCTTGATTTTTATTATTCACTTTGCCCTACTCCACACACTTACAACTCTATACCGTAGTGAATTACGAGTTAGAATTGCAATGTTTGAACGAATATTTTTGATGCTGTACCCGGTAATTAAATTTCATAACATAATTATTAAGATAAAAGAAAAATCAATAATTTAAAAATTGGGGCTTTACTTCTTTTTTTTTTTTTTTATTCCAAATGTCTACTTCACTTCACACGGTAAACATGTTTGTACCGTAATTAACTAAATTAAGGATCATCACCATCGTTCGTTTTACCCCTCAAAGACATTTTCGGCTAAATAATAGAAAATATACTTAGCTCGAAAATTTCGAATACACTGCGTATAGTCAATTTTTCATTTGCTCTATAAAAATTAAAAAATTGATTTTCGGTTGTCTTAAAAAAAAATGTTTAGAAGTCGATGAAAACTGATTTATTAAAAAAAAAATCCATTTTTGGGTTTAAAAAAAAATCTTTCTTCGCTAAGTTTATTTTTATAATGACGGAAATAAAAATCCCAAAAAAAAAAAAAATGAAAACAGTGAAAAAAAAAAAAGATTGATCGAGTTTTCATAAAATGCACAAAGCCACGTGACGACGATGAGTCAGACGATTTTTAATCTCCGCTACTTTTCTTTATATTCTTACAAATTGCCAGACGCATACGTTAAAATCGATGACGTCGATCCAATAATGCCACTTCAATCACCTATACAACAAAAACGTCAGCATCACCACTCAATTTAATTTTTCTTTTTTAGTACAAAAAATATCGTCTGCGTTTTTGCGCCTTAAAACTAAAAATTAAGCTACAAATTATTATTTTTTTTAAATTAAAAATCACACGTGGATTACGTTTCGCCTAAAAAAAAAAAAATGCTAATCATTAAAAAAAAAATGATTTTTACATATTTTATAACAAAACACATTTTTCCACTCGCTTAAATTTTTTTTTAGTTAAATACAATTAACTTTTATTCATCGAGTAAAAACTGAAGACACATTTCGATAAAATGATGAACTGATTTCGCTTCTAAAACTCGTTAGAAATACAATAAAATAATGCTCAGTATTTCATTGTCCAAAGTAATAAAAATAAACGCTCAATTAAAATAACGCACAAAAAAAAAAAAAATAAATGATTTTAATATAAAATAAAACCCAGAGAAGCATAGACGGTGTTGCTTTTGTTAAAAGAAATAATGAAAATTGAAGCGTGAGAAATGATAGGTGCGAAACGTGATGAAGCCTTTTCCTTCTCAATGAT